>JAUTBS010133118.1:0-12472 GCA_032361285.1 Aequorea victoria | reverse complement strand
AACGTTCGCCTTTCCTAAATGATAAAGTATCTTAACCTCATAGTCCTTCAATAAGTCAAGTCATCGTCTTTGCCTCAAGTTGAGCTCGTTCTTAGTGAAAATGTACTTCAGACTCTTATGATCGGTGTAGATCTCACAAGATTCCACATATAAATAGTGCCGCCATATCTTCAGTGCAAAAATAATAATTGCTAATTCCAAATTATGCGTGGGGTAGTTCTTCTCATGAACCTTCAACTTGCGGGAAGCATAAGCTATCACCTTACCATGTTGCATCAGAACACAACCCAACCCTTGGTGGGATGCATCACTGTATATCAAAAAATTTCCACCCTCCGTTGGTAGTGAAAGAACTGGTGCGAAAGTTAACCTTTGTTTGAGCTCCTGAAAAATGTGCTCACATTTATCCATCCATTCATACTTCACCCATTTTCGTGTAAGGATGGTAAGCCACAGGGTAATGCGAGAAAACAATTCCACAAACCGTCGATAGTAGCCCACCAGTCTCAAGAAGCTATGTATCTTAGTCACTTACATTGGTCGCAGCCAATCAACAATCGCCTCAATCTTGCTGCTGTCCACAGATACTCCATCCTTGCTGACCACGTGGCAAAAAAAATACACTGTCCAACCAGAATTCACACTTGCTAAATTTAGCATCTAACCTCTTCTCCCTGAGAGCTTGAAAAACCTCCCTTAAATGTTCTTCGTGCTCCTCATTAATTTTAGAGTAGATCAAAATATCATCGATGAACACCACGACAAAGCTATCCAGCTAGGGTTTGAAAATCATGTTCATCAAATCTATGAAAGCCGCTGGAGCATTAGTTAAATCAAAGAACATGATTAAGAACTTGTAGTGGCCGTAACGAGTCTTGAAAGCTGTCTTCAAGATGTCATCCTCCTTAACCTTTAGTTGGTGATAACCAGACCGCAAGTCAATCTTGGAAAACACCTTTGCTCCTTGCAACTGGTCGAATAAATCATCTATACGCAGCAGAGGGTACATATTCTTGATGGTAATCTTATTTAATTCCTTGTAGTCGATGCACAACCGCATAGAACCATCATTATTCTTTGCAAACAACACTGTAGCTCCCCACGGTGAAACACTGGGTCTAATGAAACCCTTTTCCAATAGCTCTTGCAACTAGACCTGCAATTCCCTTAGCTCCAAGGGTGTCATCCTGTATGGTGCCTTAGAGATGGGCGTAGTACCAGGCAGAAGATCTATCGAGAACTCGATCTCATAATCAGGAGGAATACCAGGTAGGTCCTCGGGAAAGACATCCGGGAATTCCCTTACAATAGAAAGTTCATCGAACTTCATCTTAGGTGCGTTGGTGGCCACCACACAAGCCAAAAGGCCTTCATAACTTTTTCTCAACATCCAATTTGCATGAAAGCCAAAAACCCTCATGTCTCATTGAAAGAAGAACTTTGGTAGTTTGGGTATATTGAAGACTACTCTCTTATAATAACAATCAACTGTCAAATGATATTTGGAAAACCAGTCCATACCCAAAATGATATCAAACTCATGAATGGCTAAAGAAATAAGATCCACCGATAAACTTCTACCCTCTAACTCTACTACTCCAAGACGACACACCTCATGCAGCAAGACTGTGTCCCTAACAAAAGTGGACACCGAGAGGCGTACATCTAAAGGTTCTACCGTAATTGATAAGCAATATAAGAACTTAGGTGAAGCAAAAGAGTGCGTAGAGCCAGAATCTATAAGAGCTCTAGCAGGAACAAATGATATAATGATAGTACCTTGCACCACAGATGGTGAAGCCTTCGCCTCCTCGCGTGTAAAAGCAAAAGCACGACCTTGAGTAACTGTACCTTGACCTTGTGCCCTATTGTAAGTAGGTTATCTCTATTTCCCTTAACGATTATGCTGAACCTGAGCTGGCCCATTATTGTGTGCAGGTGGCCTTTGATTCTGAAATGAAAATTGCGCGTGTTGTCCTCCTGTTCCCCTATTCCTGTAATTAGGGGTTATGTGGCTAGTCTTCCCACAAGTGTAGAACTTCCTCGGTGTATCATCGCAATGAAATCATTATGAATGAATCTGCCCACATCGGTTACATATACTTTGGTTTTGTTGCCTTGCATCATTACCAACCCGAGCTTGATGCTGGTTTTGAGTAAAGGTCTTATTAGCTGGGTTACCACCTCCAAAATTGTTTCCTACTGGTCTCGAATCTCTAAACCTCTTAGGTTACAACTCCTTACTTTTATGTGCATCATTCAGACTCTTTTTGGCTAACAGAGCCTTGGTCACCAATTCAAATAAGGTCTTAGTTTTGAACAATGAAACCCTACTACGAATAGTCGGCCGTAGACCTCTTTCAAATAGAACTAATTTATCTTCCTATTCAGCCACGTATTACGGTGCAAACCTAGACAATTCTGCAAACTTTGCTTCATACTCAGCCACTGTCATTCCCTTATGTTCCAGCATCAAAAAATGCACTTGCTTTTGCTTTTTGATCACCACTGGATAGTATTTGTCATCAAACAATTCTAGAAATTTCTTCCAGACAAGTTCCTGTTCTCTTCATTCATTTTGGCATTTCACCATAGGCCACCAATGCTCTGCCTGTCTTTCCAACACATAAGTTGTCAATGATACCTTGTGCTCATCAGTGCAGCCGAACCTGTCAAAAATTTTCTCCATGCGTAGTTTCCATGTTTCTGCGTCATCTGGACTGATTGATCCCTTAAAGGTTGAAGGATTTTCTTTTAAGAACTTCTCAAATATCGACCCCTTATCCAAGCTCATAGGTCAATCTGCGCCTGCTACCCTTTGCTGAGACTGATACCCAGGGATCATGCTCGCTAAGGCTTAGAGAGTCTGGTAAGCCCCCTCAGCAATTAGAGCGGCATGGGCAGCAGGGGCTACTGGAGCAGTCGGTGCTAATGTAGTAGCTGAGGCTACTGGAGCCACTGGGGTTACTAGAGGAATGCTAGAGGTATGCTCCCCCTGAGAATTCTCTAAAGGTGCGTACCTAGAGTTCACATCACGTCTCGGGTGAGCCATTTCACTAAGAATCAATGTATAACATGAATGTATGTAAGATAAAGCTGGTCAACTATAAACAAGAACTTTGGGGATCCCGACCTCTACTAATGATGCATGCTGGTATAATATGATTCAAAATCTAAAATACTTTAAACTTATGCTCTGATACCAAACTTGTCACACACTAATTTGGGAAAGATAACCGACCATGGATGATGGGCCTTGGCCCAATGAAACAAGAAATCCTAAACATTCAATTAGCTAACCATATGTTAATTAATATAAATTTTTAGGGATTTAATCAATTAAAATCTATAAATATAAATGTGGGACAAAACAACCTATAACATCTCAATAATAGTATTCTAGTCATCCATTGATCAATATTTCTTTATTCAAATGCGAAAGCGAAAGATAAATGCATGTTCTAGAGGTCGTATCCTGGATCCCATGCAGCGTTCGAGTCCATCATCTAGCCTCACCATTGGTTATCTGAAATGGTTGAGTACAACATTAGCTAAAACCGGTGAATGGAACATGCATAATAGGATACAGTTTAAATAGGGGATATAAACTAGTTTTGTACATTAACATAATCATGACATGATATATACAGTAAGTAAACAGGGTGATCACACCACCTATCACTTTCTTTCTGTTCAAAATATGTATATTCTTCCATTGTGATCTCGTTATCAAGACGAGTTACAAACATATATCTCAGACAAGACAGCAGATGTGTCCATAACAAATACATCGCATAAAAATGCCAACAAAAATCTACGCATATAAATATATGCCAACAAGACATAATAATGGACTAGCGATATGATCATCAATATACATATGGGAAACCATCAATAACCACAGGATACCCGTGGGTAAATAAGTAACCAATGCCAAATAATATAAACTCGGGGCAGCTTTAGCCCGTTGGATCCAACATCGAACAGGAGTCACCTCAGGATGGCGCCTGAGTCTTTTCCCCAGACGATTCTAGTTCAGGTCACCAGAAGCCCCAAACTGTCCCTTAAACTGTTGAGCGACTAGAGTCACCACGTGAGTCAAATCGGGTCTTTTCCCTAGCGGTCAGAGTCACCTCCATAGAGAGCTTTCCCCTGGACTTTCTCGTGGTCACAATAAAGAAGTTACATGATCGCTTCATAATAGATGATAAAATATTTATATACCTCACAAGTAAAAACATGTGTACCATGATTGTTTATAAGAAAAGCTACAACAGTATCATAAAGCATTTGAAAGCATATACTTTTTCTTTTCTAACATAATTTTTGGGGAGATACGAGAATTTTTTTGAAAGATACATAGCATGTAAATTCACTCACCTAATATCTAATGTAATGATGATATGTAAAAGAAATGTAGAAATTAACGTCACCCTGATATGCAATGTAATAGAACACAATTAATAATTAAAGCTAAACAAACTAATTCTAGCTACCCACGAACCCTTTCCCCCATTTATAAACTTTAAGTTTTGATTCTAGTGTTAAATTAATCTTTAATTAGTTTAATTTATCATTTAAAATGATGCCCAAACAGAGCCTAAGCATTAGGATTTATTTTAGCATTTTATTCAAGATTTTTCAGTGTATGAGTCAACCCAAAAATCACTGAGTCGACCCAAAGGTGTTACAGGTTGCTTGTCAGTCGACACAGCAAGGCTGTGTGTCGACTCAAGGGTAAGGAGGTCTCGATACATGGCAAATAGGTCACTGTGAGTCGATTCACAGGGCTCGCGAGTCAACCCAAGACCACACAGAGGCTGAGGGTCGACACAACCAAGCCTTTGTATCGACTCAAGGTAGGTCATGGCATAGGCAAGGCACGAGTGAGTCGACTCAAACTTCCCTGTAAGTTAACTCAAAGAAGGAGGGTCGATACACCAGTTGACCAAAGGCGATTTGAGTCGACTCAAAGGTCTGTGAGTCAACCCAAGGCTGTAGGTCATTGCACGGGCACTCAAGGCATCAGTGAGTTGACTCAAAAGATCCATAAGTTGACTCAAGGGAGAGGGTCGATGTAACAGTCTACCTAAGGCATGTCATGAGTCGACCAAAAACTGTGTGAGTCGACTGAAAGCAAGGCAGGCCTCATGAGTCGACCCACACTCTACGTGAGTCGACTGACTGGCAACAGAGTCATCTTCTACATCACGTGGGTCGACTCAACCAACGTGTGAGTCGATGCAATGCTTCGCAACAGCCATTAATGGCACTGAAACTTCTTGATTTTTGGATATTTCTCCCATCTTTATTCATTGTTTTATTTTCCAATATATTCTATCATATTTCCGAGAGGTTTAACATATTTTTCTTGGCCGAAATATAACATTCTTTATACATGGATTTACTTTATTACATGCATCATTGTTATGTATATATATATATTACTGTTATATATATATACATCAACTATATAGGTCTCGGTCTCTAGTTTCCTTACATATAAACGTGGTATTTTCATAGGCATACATAGGTTTGATTTATTTAAAGATTATACTTTTAAATTGAGAAGTAACTAATTGATATATATATATATATGTATATATATATATATGTGTGTATATATCACTGTGTATTAAAACTGAAACAGAGGGGAGACAATGCCTAACCCGAAATCATTGTAAAATGATGATGTTGATGATAAAGACGATGGTGGTGGTGGTGCTCGGTTGTGGTGGCAGCAGTGGCTGCAAAGTGGTGGTCGCGATGGTGCTGCGATGCAGAGAGAGAGGACCGAGCGAGAGGGTTTTCGCAGGGAGAGGAGCCGAGAGAGAATGAGAGTCTGAGGGAGAGGGATGAGGGAGATGATTGATTTTTATCAATCAAATCCCACGATCTTCTCCTAAAAATCTTATCCTTCGGTTATGGAATGCCAATCTTGACATTCCAAGAATTATCTTATTTATTAATATTTAGTTACCTAAAATATAGTAGCTTTCTTAATTTAAATTCCGAATTTCCTCCTATAATTTATGTTTTATTTTATAGCACTTTATTCTTTATTTGTTAGGGTATTAAAATGTTTATATGTCCAGTAATTCAATTAAATTCTCCTCATAAATTATTTTAATTAAATCATTTATTATTTAAAATTCTCAGGTTTTACATTCTTCCCCCCTTAAAAGAATTTCGTTCTCAAAATTAAGATACTAACCTTGCGAGAAAAAAAACAGATAGTGTTCACAGATCTCATCCTCGCGCTCCCACGTGGCCTCTTCCACATTATGATTTCGCCAAAAGATTTTGAAGAGTGGAATGTGTTTGTTCCGTAGAACATTTTCTTTAGTGTCAAGAAACCGCACAGGTTCCTCTTCATAGGTCAAGTCTCCGCGGACTCGAAATGACTCATAATCCATCATATGCGTCGGGCTATATATGTACTTTCTCAGCATCGAAACATGAAAAATGTTGTGCACTCCCATGAGACTAGGCGGCAAGGCCACATGGTAAACCACTTCACCAACTCAGTCTAGAACCTCAAAGGGTCGAATATATCGGGGACTCAACTTCCCTTTCTTGCCAAAATGAATGACTCCCTTCTAGGGTGAAACCTTTAGAAACACTATATCTTAAACATAAAACTCCAAGTCTCTCCTACGCAAATCGGTATAACTCTTTTGTCGACTTTGAGTTGCTAAAAGCTTATTCTGAATAGTGGCAATCTTTGGAGTTGCATCGTCCACCAGATCAGTTCCAAAAGCTGTCTCTCGCCAATTTCATACCAACACAAAGGGGATCTACACTTCCGCCCATACAAGGCTTCATATGGTGCTACCCCAAACTCGAATGAAAACTGTTATTATACGAAAACTCTATCAGTGGTAACTGACCATCCCAATTACCTTTCTACTCCAATGCACAAGCCATCAACATATCTTCCAAAGTTTGAATAGTCCTCTCTGATTGTCTATCGGTTTGCGGGTGGTAGGCTAAACTAAAATCTAATTGAGTACCCATAGCTGACTGTAAGGCACTGCAAAACTTAGAAACAAAATGTGGATCATGATCCGCAACAATGGAGACAGGCGAACCATGAAGTCTGACTATCTCTCTCACATATAACTGTGCCAAACGATCCAATGTGTAAGTCATCTTGATGGCAATAAAGTGCGCTAACTTTGTATGTTGGTCCACTATTACCCAAGCTGTGTCATGCCGACTACGGGAGTGAGGTAACCCAGATACAAAATCCATCGTGATGTTCTCCTATTTCTACTCGAGCAGTGGTAATGGTTAAAACTTTCTTGCTGGTCTTTGATGCTCGATCTTCACTTGCTGACAAGTAAGATACAACGCTACAAATTCAGCTATATCTCTCTTCATGCCATTCGACCAGAAGTGTTCCTGAAGATCTCTATGCATCTTAGTTCCTCCCGGATGAATTCTATACCCAGAGCTATGGGCTTTGATCAAAATCTCTTTCCTTAGCTCGTCGTTAGCAGGTACGCACTTCTGACTCCTAAATTTAAGAACTCCATCATCACTGATGCTGAAATCCTTAACCTCGCCTTTGTCCAACTCTTTCATATTCCTCTTGCATTGAAGATCATCCCGTTGAGCCACATGGATTCTCTCCATCAAGGTCGGTCTCACTGTCAACTGCTACACAAGGCCATTTCTCCATGTTGTATTATTTCTACTCCCTTCCTGCTCAAATCTTCTACTAGATGTTTTTGAACTATTAATGATGCTGAGCTACCTCCCAAAGACTTTCTACTCAAGGCATCTGGAACCAATTTTCTTTTTTCGAATAATAAAGTATCTCGACATCGTAGTCCTTCCATAATTCAAGCCATCGTCTTTGCCTCAAGTTGAGCTCTTTTTGTGTGAAGATATATACTTTAGACTTTTATGATCAATGTAAATCTCACAAGACTCTCCATACAAATAGTGTCACCATATCTTCAGTGCAAAAATAATTGTTGCGAACTACAGATCATGTGTGGGATAATTCCTCTAATGAATCTTTAATTGGCGAGAAGTGTAACCTATCACCTTACCATGCTGCATGAAAACACAACCTAAATCTTGATGCGATGCATCACTGTATATCACAAAATTACCGCCATCTGTTGGTAATGCCAGAACTGGTGCCGAAGTTAACCTTTGCTTAAGCTCCTAAAAACTATGCTTGCATTTATCCGTGCATTCATACTTCACTCCTTTCTGAGTAAGGCTAGTAAGCGGTAGGGTAATACAAGAAAACCCTTCCACAAACCGTCGATAATAGCCCGCCAGTCCCAAGAAACTATGTATCTCAGTCACTAACGTCGGTCGTGGCCAATAAACAATCGCCTCTACCTTGCTGGTATCCACTGAAACTCTATTCTTACTGACCGCATGGCCAAGAAATGATACACTATCTAATCATAATTCACACTTGCTAAACTTAGCATATAATCTATTTTCCTTGAGAGTCTAAAAAATTATCCTGAAATGGTCTTCATGTTCTTCCTTACTTTTAGAATAGATCAAGATATCATCAATGAACACTACTACGAAACGATCCAACTGGGGTTTGAAAACCCTCTTCATTAAATCCATAAATGTTGCTTGAGCACCAGTCTAACCAAATGGCATAACTAAGAACTCGTAGTGGCCATAACGAGTCCTGAAAGTCGTCTTCGAAATGTCTGCCTCCTTGACCTTTAGTTGGTGACAACCAGACCGCAAGTCAATCTTGGAGAACACTTGGGCTCCTTGCAATTGATCGAACAAATCATCAATATGCGGCAGTGGGTACCTATTCTTGACAGTAACCTTGTTCAACTCTCTGTAGTCGATACAAAACCGCATAGAACCATCCTTTTTCTTCATAAACAACATTGGAGCTTCCCATGGTGAAGCACTGGGTCTAATAAAACCCTTATCCAACAGCTCTTGCAATTGCACCTGTAACTCCCTTAGTTCTAAGGGTGTCATCCTATATGGCGCTTTAGAGATAGGCGTAGTACCAGACAGAAGAACTATCATGAACTCAATCTCCCGATCAGGAGGAAGACCAGGTAAATCTTCTAGAAAGATATTCGGGAATTCCCTTACAATAGGAAACTCATCCAATTTCAGGTACCTTTGTGCCTACCATACAAGCTAAAAGGCCCTCACAACTCTTTCTCAACATCCGATTTGCATGAAGGATAGCTAACCTCACGTCTCCCTGAAAGAAGAACTTAAGTTTCCTGGGTATATTGAAAACTACACTCTTGTAATAGCAATCAACGGTGGCATGATATTTAAAAAGCCAATCCATGCCCAAGATGACATCAAAGTCACGAATGGCTAACGATATAAGATCTACTAACAATATCTTATCATCTAACTCCATTATCCCAAAATAACATATCTCATGCAGCAATATTGTGTCCCCAGCAGGAGTCGACATAGAGAGACATGCACCAAAAGGTTCTACCACAGCAAATAAATGATGCAAGAACTCAGGTGAAGCAAAAAAATGTGTAGAACCAGAATCAATAAGAACTCTAGTAGGAACATATAATGTAATAATAGTACCTTTCACCACAGATGGTGAAACCTCTGCCTCCTCTCGAGTAAGAGCAAAAACATGTCCCTAAGTGATTGCACCTTGACCTTGTGCCCTGTTATAAGTAGGCTGTCTCTGATCTCCTTGATGATTATACTGGCCTTGAGCTAGCCCACCGTTACGTGCTGGCGGCCTTTGATTCTGAAATGACTACTAAACCTGTTGTCCTCCCACCCCTTTATTTTTCTAATAAGGAGCTATGTGACCATTCTTCCCACAAATGAAGCATTTCCTCAGTGTACCATCCCAATAAAATCCACGAGAATAGATCTATCCACAACGGTTACATTAATTTTGATTCTGTTATCCTGCATTCCCATTAGTCTGAGTCTGTGGCTGGGTTTGCGTGTAAGACTTCTTGGCTGGGTTGTTGTTGGCCTCGAATCTCTAAATCTCTTATGTTGCATCTCCCTGCTCTTCTGCGCATCATCCAAACTATTTTCTGGTAAAAGAGCCATGGTCACTAACTCTAACAAAGACTTCACCTCGAATAGTGAGACCCTACAACGAATAGCCGGGCGTAGACCTCTTTTGAATAATACAACTTTATCTTTCTCTTCAGTAATATATTGTGGCGCGAACCTGGACAACTCAGCAAACTTTTCCTTCTATTCTCCCACTGACATTCCTTTTTATTCTAGCATAAGGAACTCTACTTGTTTCTGCTTCATGATAGCCACCGGATAATATTTGTCGTCGAACAATGCCTGAAGTTTTATCCAGACGAGCTCATGTTCTCTTCCTTCATATTGGCACTTCACCATACGACACCAATGTTCAGCCTATCATTCCAATATGTAAGTTGACAATGATACCTTATGTTCTTCTGTGCAGCCTAACTGTTCAAAAACCTTTTCAATACGTAGCTTCCATATTTCAGCATCATCTGGATTGATTGACCCCTTAAAGGTCGGAGGGTGTGTAGACACCCCATTTCTGACTAAACCGAACATCGGCCGGTTTTCGCTTGCCTTTCTGATGATGAAATGTATGTTAGTCACACTGAAGAAACTTTCGCACGAGTCTGAGAGTCCGAAGAGTCCTTCCAAAGCAACCCAAAATGCCCCAAAATAACCCAAAACACCCAAAAATATAAAAAACAGCACTCGGTGCAACTACCCAGCATCACACTACCTCTAACTGGCGCACGCCACTTCCTTTCAAAATATCTCACGCCTCCTCAAAACTCAATTGCTAGCGTCGCACCATATAATTTTCAAACTCCTGGCCAAACCATGTCAGAATCCCTAAACCGCCTTCAACCCAGCGTGACGCCACCTCAAATTGGTGCACGCCACCTTCCACATGGCGCACGCCACTTGAGAGGAGACTTCAGCACCAAGTCAGCTCCTCGCCTGAAATTTCTATAAATAGAACCCTCCCCCCAACCGAATAAGAGAGTTCCCAAAGCATCGAATCTCTGCAGAATTCATGACAAATCAGCATATAACCCGAACCCTTGCCCAACTAACTAAACTAAGCTTAGGCTAATCCCTGAAACTTCACTTCGAACTACCTAATTCAGAAACCTTTGCTCTGAGGAAGGACTTGGAAGGCTCGAAGATCGTGCGGAAAACTCCCTAGAGACGTATCGTACGTGAGGAAAGGCTACAGAAGCTGCTTAAAGCCTAGTTCGAGGAAAGATTTGGAAAGCTCGAAGACCTCGCGAAAGAACTCCCGGAGGCCATGGATATTACTTAAAACCTCACTAGCTCACGGGATATACGGTAGGTCTCCCCTCTCCTATTCATTTTTCATCTCTTTCCCCAAACTTCTTTCTAATCGGTAAAAAAGGGAGAAGAGGCTGTTGGCCTCATTCTCCCAGGACTTTCTCTTTATTTCTTGTTTTAATGTCCAAGCATGATTTCAATACTAGAATTGCATATTAGGTTGTTTTATATCTTTTAGTCTTTTATTCAATTTTTAGAACCATATGTAAATCATATTTTTCTCTTTTTCTTCTCTTATAAAAACACACATGCACCCGAGCACACTGTTTTCCCAAAAAATAGTAGCTTCTTTGGGACCTCCCAGTGTCGAACCCACTGATCCATAGTGGTGCGCGCCATCTCTCGAGGCCTCAGAGTGGCGCACGCCATGTCCCAGTGGCGCGCGCTAGGTCAGGAGGTGGTGGATGCCACCTCTGTTTTGAGACTAGTAGCTTCCAATAGCCTCTCTGTTGATATATTTTGCATATTTTTGGTCTGTTATGCTTTCTGTTAAAATATGCTATGTTCTGTGTTTTTTCTTATTTTTTTTCTTTCTTTCTGTTATAAAAACACTTGCACACAAACACACTATTTTTCAGAAATAGTAGCCACTTTCGGGCCTCTGAATGTCAAGCTCATTGATCCATAGTGATGCACACCATCTCCAGAGGAGCCCGAGGTGGTGTACGCCCACCAAGGGTGGTGCATGCCATGTAAGAGGTGAAGCACGCCACCTCTGTTACAAACTAGTGAATTTCCATTAGCATTTCTAGTATTTTTATGCTTTAAGAGTATGTCTTATATGCATGCCTGCACTGTTATGCTGCCATCACCCCTTTTGACTTGCCTTAAGTGTGAGTATGCATAGAAAGTCTTAGTTTTAGGTTAGGTTTTGTTTTCTTGTTTGCTTTTGTAATGTTCTCTCTTCAACCCGCTTTCTATATGTGTTGCTTTTGATAAATTTAAGATAATGTAAATACCCATTTTTCGCCGATACTTTAACCTAGGTGTAATTTTACCCCAACTGGTTTAACAAAAGTTCGAATCCTAGAATTCGAACTACATAAACCCTAATAATGTTAAATAAGGGTTCAACACGAACAATAATCAAGTAAATAGAAATTTAGACTTAGAACTTAATTAAGATTAAGTTCAGTTGGAA
>JAUTBS010133117.1:0-20082 GCA_032361285.1 Aequorea victoria | reverse complement strand
CTTATTCTTCTCTTCTTTCTCTCTCTTTTTTGCAGCCTCCTTCCATTTGTCATACATCCGTTCATGGGACATCCTCGTCCTCACATGTCGCCCCTCCAGCTGCCGCCGCTGCAGCTTCCAAGGGGTTCGCCCTGCTGACTGGAGTTCATAGCAAGAATGTCTTGGACTCAGGGAATGCCACTACTTCTGCATCCCTCCCAGAGTCTTCGCATCGTACTCGTCGCCGACGTGAGTAGGATGTCCTCTTTTTCTTTTATTCATTTGATGTATGCCCGATATACACTTTTCTTTTTTCTTGCATATACATTACTATTTTTGGGATAGGCCTTCCTGCCTAGTTGGATTATTTATCATTTTCCTTTTTATTCTTTTTTGTTTATTTTCCTTTTCTCTCTTGTGTTTGGACATATTTTTTATTTATACACATGGATGGATTACACTTTATTTATATGGATTGTTATATACATGGGTTATGCATGTACGGGGATTTACTGGCAGGTTATTTACATATGTACATGATATATGTATTTACAGAGTATGATTATGTAGATGGAAACTATTTACAGAGATTTCTATGTACATAGATTATTTACAAGAATATGGTTATGTACAGGGATTATTTCTAGCGATTTCTATGTACATGATTATTTTCAGGGTTATTTTATGTACATGATTATTCTATGTATAGAATTATTCTTTGTACAGGTTTATTCTATGTACAGGGATTATTTATAGGGTTATTCTATGTACAGGGGGTTATGTATAAAGATTACATATATATACAGGATTATTTATTTACAAGGTTACAAAGAATTAATAAAGAAAATATTTACAGGAAGATTATTTATAGGAGTTTATATACAAGGATTTACATATATACATGGGGTATATATTTTTTTTTCTTTTTCTTTCTTTTTATTTACGGTGCTTGCTCTTTTTCGGAATTTCGTTGTACATTTTTCTTATGTACGAATACTTATTCATGGATGCTAAGAGATAGCAAGGTATAGGCCTAAGCAGTCATGCTAACACCCGTAGATATCAAGCGCCAGTGGTGACAGGCATAGACGTAAAGCAGGCGAGAACAAAACTATTTTTCTTTACAATAGAGGTGGCGCAGCGCCGTGTGGAAATGACATGGTGCACGCCATGTGATGTGGCACGCGCTATGCTGAGGTGGAAGACGCTATGCTGAGGTGGTGCACGTGCCATATGTAAATTGAATTTCAAATAGAGATTCTGATCTTTTAGATTTTCTATAAAAGGAGGTCTAGCTTTCCTTCAAACAACCGTCCCTGATTCTGCAACATGGCTTCTTCTACCCAAAACTCTCCCTCTTGCTGGACCAACGAATTTATCCAAATCGAACAAACCAATTTTGTGAATTTTGGTCTGAACGCCCTTTTCTATCTGAGGTCCGTGAGGATGGATTTGAATTTTCTAAAGCCATCCACTCAGTTGTGGGATCTGGTGGCTCATACTTTCAGACTTGGAGATGAGGAGCTCTGTCCAACCATCGAAGAGTTCGAAGCTATTCTGCATCTTTTCCCTTGAGCGGAGGTTTTGATTCCTTCATTATCAGTGAGTCCAAAGAAACTCGTGCGGGATTTATGCGGTTTGAGTGGTAGTGAAGGTTATCTCATTCTGCATGGCGGGGTTCTCGACACATCCTACTTCGTGATGCATTTTCGTCCTGCCAACTCTCTTTTTGATTTCACTCTACAGTCTTGCCGTCTCTATGCCTTGTGCATCTATTTTCTGGCCCAATTTCTTCTTTCCTCAGGAGATGGTGATGTCAGCACTACCCTAGTACAGGTAGCCTCCCAGAGAAAAGAGGGGAAGAACTTTATACCACTGGTCTTGGCTGACACACTAATTGCTTTGGATGTTGTGCGATCCAGTACCCCTTTTGCTTTTGCGGGTAGTCCCCTATTTCTTCAGGTATCTCTCAAAGCTCTGTTTTTTATACATTTCTCTCAATTTTTTCGCCCAGGCTCTCCTATTTCTCATATTTCTGTATTTTTCCACTCAACTCTTCTTTTTTCTTGTATTTTTCTCTTAGATCTGGTTGATGGAGAAGGTGAATATTTTAGAGTATCCACAGGTGGGAGTCTATACCCTGAGAGTCTTTCTTCAAAGAGGGGTTCGCTGCCCTTGCGTTACCCTTTACTGAGTGGCATGATTTCTTTGAGGCTCAGAAGGGTGAGAATATCTGTTTGCATTATCCCTGGTGGACTATTCCTATGGAGACGGATTTGACTATGGAGCACTCTAGCGTCTTGCCTGTAGGCTTTGCTTCGACCACTTTCTATTTTTCTTCTCGTATTCTGCGTCAACTAGGTCGTGCTCAGTCAAGCTCTTCGGCAGTGACTCATATGTCAACTTCCTTTCATCATGCTTCGTTTCTGGAGCCTTACCGAAGGCTTTGGTCATCTCGGAGGATGATTGACTTGGAAGATCCTTGGGTGATGCCTTTCTGATGTAATCCTTCACACAGCTGAGAGGTGTTAAGGACAAGAAGAGGACAACGATGTGAAGAAGGGAGGACTCGATCTAGTTGTTCTTGTTGTACTTCCATTATTATGTTATCTTCTTTCCCTTTTGTTTTCATTTCTAAAAAAAGATTTAGGATTTAGACATTTTCCTTTTTCATGTATGACTTCGTTCATTAAAGCTAAGTAATGAAAATTTCTCCCATTTTTGATCTTTGATCTTCTCATTTCATTGGCTTGATGTTTGTTTTTCCCATATAAGGAAAATTAATCAAAGAATTTAAAAAAGATCTTCACATTGAAATCATAATCAGATCGAGGGTTTTGAAAGACGAAGCTTGGGTAAGTGTTTCCCCTTTTTCCTTTTCACTTCTTTTTTGCTTTTGTGTTTTGGGAGAGGGGTTTATTTATGTACGGGTTTGGGGTGAACTTCAAATTGAAGTTTCCTACGTATCCCATAGAAAAAGAATCAGGCCACAATGTAGTTCCGGTCTGGTTCCACTCTTGGTTTTAACACTTTCCTTTTTTTGATGCCCTTCTTTTGCCAAAGCCGCCCTTTCAGGTTTTTCAACCTTGCGGACTGCTCTTACTTTTTCCTGGATTGTTTAATTTTATCAATTTTTTAATCCAGCGAGTCTTTCTTATTTTCATATATATTTTTTTTAAAGTTAGTACTTTTTAAGCTGGTCTAAATTGGTTGGGGTATTGAAAGTATTTCCGTCCAAATCCGTAATAATAACGGCTCCTCCCCTCATAATTGCTTTGATTATATATGGCCCGACCCAATTTGGCTTTGAATTTCCCTCTTGGATGAAAGATGGGGGCTCGGATTTATTTGAGTATGAGGTCCCCTTTCTTGAGGTCCCTCGTTTTGGCCTTCTTGTTAAATGCCCGGGCTACCCTTTTCTGATAGCCTTATACGTGAAGAGTGCCCTCAGTCTTCTTTCATCGAACAAAAGTAAGTCCTCTGAATGATCCCTCTGTCATTTCTCTTCTTGTATATTGCACTCTGCTATAACTCTGAGAGAAGAAACTTCTAGTTCTACGGGTAGGACAACTTCCATTCCGTATACTATAGAGTAAGGGGTGACTCCTATCGAGGCTCGAATTGATGTCCTATAACCCCAAAGGGCGAATGATAACTTTTCTAGCCAATCATTACCGGCTTCTATTGTCCTTTACAGGATTCTCTTTAAGTTTTTATTAGCCACCTCAACTGCTCTATTTATCTGTGGCCGGTATGGTGATGACTTGTACGAGACGATTGCGTATTCTTCAATCAAATCTAGTACTTCCCCTTGGAAGTGGGATCCATTATAAGATATGATTTCATGAAGAACACCATATCGGCATATGATATTCTTCTTGATAAACTTGGCCACGTGAGAAGCTTTGAGAACCAAAAAGGAAGCAGCCTCGACCCATTTTGTGAAATAGTCGACGGCTACTAAGATGAATTCATGCCCGTTCGAAACTTTCGGCGTGACCTTGCCAATGATGTCTATTTTCCAGACTAAAAATGCCTAAAGGGAAGTCATGCGGTGTAATTCTGATGGTGGCAGATGTATTAGATTTGCGTGGATTTGGCACTTGTGGCATTTTTTGACGAACCTGACACAGTCTGTTTCCATTGTCATCCAAAAATAGCCTTGCCGTAAGATCTTCTTGGTCAACATCAATCCGTTCATGTGCAGCCCACAGACTCCTTCGTGCACTTCTCTTATGATTTTTTGACCTTCTTCGCCTCTTAGACAAAGTTTGTTCACCCGAAGATAGGCCCTTTTGTACAGCTTTCCGCCATAGATGACAAACTGAGTAGTTAATCTTCTGATGGCTCTCTTATCTTTCTTGCTGGAATTCTCTGTGTATTTTCCCTCCTCAATGAAATTTTGCATGTCGTGGAACGACGGCAAACCATCTCCTTCCTGTTCTAAGGCTGCAACTTCGTATGCTCTCATGCTCCTCTGTTCAATCACTAAAGACCTCATTTTGGCCTTTGCAGTTATGTCAATCATGGAGGCAAGAGTGGCAAGGGCATCAGTAAATTTATTCTAAATTCGGGATTCATGAATGAAAATAAATTCCTCAAAACTGGTTATAAATCGATCGAGCTCCTGATAATATTGCATTAGTTTCTCCTCTTTGACCTTCCATTTTCCACTGTCTTGGGAAACAACCAAGGCAGAGTAACTGATCACTTCTAACTTTCTTGAGCCCAATTCCAAGGCGATTTCCATCACGGCGATACACGCTTCATATTCGGCTTGATTGTTGGTAACCTCAAAGTTTAGCTTGTAGGCCAACGGAACATGTGAGTCATCTGAAGTGACCAACAATATCCCGATTCCATAACCATATTAGTTTGAGGCACCGTCAAAGTATAATATCTATAGCTCGTTCTCAACTGTCAGCACGTCTTTATCGGGAAACTAAAACTCTTATTCTTCTTGTCCCTCAACTGGCTGATCTGCTAAGAATTCTACTACGGCTCGCCTTTTACCAATTTTTTAGTCTTGTAATGCAGTTCAAACTCGGCCAATAATAATAACCATCGGGTTAATCTCCCTATTAGTAAAATTTTTTTGAACATGTACTTAAGTGGGTCTATTCTACAAATTAACACTACAGTGTATGCCGACATGTAGTGTCGTAACTTTTTTGATGACCACACCAAAGTCTAACAAGTTTCTCTAACGGCATGTATTGGCCTTCACAATCTGTCATTTTCTTACTCAAGTATTACACGGCCCTTTCTTCACTGTTGTCTCCTCCTTGCGCTAGCATGCACCCCATTATAGACTCATTCACTGATAGTTACATGATCAAAGGTTTGCCTTGTTCTAAAGGGGAAAGTACCATAGGTTTTTGTAGGTACTCTTGAATTAACTCAAAGGCATTCTGGCAATGTTGGTCCAATTGGAATTTGGTATTCTTTCTAAGAAAATAAAAAAGAAGTTCAAAGGTTGTAGTCAGTTTCGAGATGAAATGACTAATGAACTAAATTTTCCCATAGAATCCTCTAACTTCTTTCTCCATTCTCGGGGAAGGCGTTTCCAAAATTTCCTTGATCTTAGAGGGATCGACCTCTATCCCTCTTTGGATAATGATGAATCCCAACATCTTACCTGCTGTAACTCCAAAAGTACACTTCTGCGGGTTCAACCTCATTCGGTACTTTTAGATTCTCTCAAAGAATTTCTCTAAGGCCGGGGTATGTCCTTCACAATCTTTAGATTTAACGATCATGTCATCGATATATACTTCCACTTCTTTGTGTATCATGTTGCGGAGTAATGCTATTACAGCACGTTGATACGTGGCTCCTCCATTTTTCAAACAGAAGGGCATAACACTATAACAATACATCCCCCACGGTGTGGTGAACGTAGTCTTTTCTCTGTCTTCGGGTGCCATGAGAATCTAGTTATAACTTGAGAATCCGTCCATGAACGATAGCAGTGCATGTCCGGCAGTATTGTCCACGAGGACGTCTATCTGTGGCAGAGGGAAGTCATCTTTGTCACTTACCTTGTTAAGATGACGAAAGTCAACGCAAACTCATACCCGACCATCTTTTTTTGGCATAGGGACAGTATTAGCAAGCTACTGGGGGTAATCCATCACTTGAAGAAAGCCAACATTCACTTGTTTGGTAACTTCCTCCTTGATTTTGAGGGACCAATCAAGTCTCACACGTCTCATCTTTTATTTCACAGGTTTGGCATCGGGGTAGAGGGGTATTTTGTGTTGGACGATAAATGGGTTAATTTCGGGCATGTCTGCATATGACCATGCGAAGACGTCTTTAAATTCCTTTTGTAATTCGATTAATAGCTCACGTTCTTCATTTGATAAAGCGGAACCGATCTGGACCATTTGTCGATCCTTCTCAGTACCCAAATTTATTGAAAATTTTCTTCAATTAAATGTTTAGCTTGCATTTGTTCTTCTTTTTCAATTAAAAGTTTTAGCTCTGAGAGAACAACACCATCAAAATTATCGGAGTCAGTAATCAAACATTCATAAGGAAGTACAGCAGGGTAAGCAGAAGAGTTCTCCATATTATTATTATCACCAAAGGTTATTGATTTTGACATGTATTTGTTTGTAATAGAAGACCGAGACACCCCAATAGGTGGATGCCCGACAGGCTCACCACTGGACTCTGAATCTGTAGATGTTAACGAGTCCAAATCGGACTCTAACTCACTATCTACATCATTCAAAATATTATATTCGTAGGTCCAATTTCTTGTTAAAAGGCTACCCTCGCTTATTATTAAACTGGAGCAGTCGACTGGATCATCGATGCCTAGCAGGGCGATCTCATTTGTGGGTTCTCCCATATACATAGGAGTTTCTCCCTCAAAGAGCGACTCCAGCGTGAATTCCTCCAAGTCTTTCACCCAGTCTTTTCTGTGTGCCTTTTTTGCTACGCCTTCATTTTTTACCTCGTCCTCCTCAAGTTCGCTGTCTGTCAGCTGGTGTTCAAAGAATATCTCCAGCCCAGGTCTCTTCTGCCCAGACCCATCATCGATCCATGATTCCAAAAATCTACAGAATAGAAAAGTCTCGCCTTCCTTCACATACTGCCCATTTGGAGGCCCATAGGCTGGCAGCAGAGCTAGGTATTCTGTGTTTATTTTCTTAACCCATGCCCTCCTCTATTCTTCCACTCTATCCTTAACAAGATCGTGTGTCGTGGGCTTATATTCCAGACCAAAAATGTATTCATTTCCATAAACACATATTGGTTCAGTAATACCTTGTTGACTTTTTCCAAGCCCTAGGCCTGGGATGTATGACATTTTTCCCATCATCATTACTGCCTGAGGTTTCACATATACCAGCTCTCCAATCATCAATGTCTGGATAGCCGCTGTTTTGTCAAATTCAAAATTACTCAGGATGAGATCTTCCTTCCCGTGCAGTATTTCAAGCAAAGGCGTGCCGTCAGTGGCAGTTGCCTGGATGTTTGATTCACCGAATATAGTTAAAATAGCTCTGTCCCTGATCATTATGACCTTCTGAAAGAGGGTGGATGGAACTTCTTATACATTAGGGTCATGTAACCATGGTCGGCCTAACAACAAGTTGAAGGAGGCTGGTACATCCAGAACGTGAAATTCGATCTCACTGTAGGTGGGTCCTATAGTAACAGTGAACTTGACTACCCCCAACATGTTTCTGCGGATATTATCATACGCTCGTACCCCTTCAGGAGTTAGAGTAAAATCTTGTTCTCTTAAATCGAGGCAATGCATTATTCTAAGTGTGCAGGCATTCAATGCTGACCCATTATAAATCAAAACCATAGGTACCCATTTTCCTAGGCACGTTGTTGTTATATGTAGGCGCTTGTTTTGCAGATGTCCTTCGGCAGGCAGATCTTTCTCAGAAAAGCCAATGACATTCTTTAGCCTGGTAGGAGCAACCATTTCTACCAACTGTTCATGAGTGGTATTGATGGAGATATCAGTTTTACTTAATGCCCTCAGGACGGCTTGCCTATGTTTGTGGGATGCCATCAGTAGCACTCAAATACTTAGGTTAGCCTGGATCTTTTTGAGTTGCTTCAATACAGCATCATCTTCTTCTTTGGCTTTTGTTATGGGTTGACTAGCTTTGCCTCTCTCTAGGTTGGCAAGTTTGAAGTGTCTTTCACTCCTGGTCAAATGCTCGACTTTTTCCTTGGGTCCCCATAGATTGTCCCAGTGATCGGTAGCAGGGTTTACTTCGATGAAGTCTTATCCTTCCAGTCCCCATAGATTATCTCCTATTATTTTTTTCTGTCTCTGTGTCGGTTGCTGGGTTCTAACTTTAGTTTTGGGGGCGGGCTTTGTTCCCTTTCTGCCTCTTAGCGATTTATTTCTTCTACCGCCCACGATTACTCGTCTTTCCAGCTGTCATTGGTCCTTGAGTAGTCCCAAATATCGTCATCAAGAATGAAAAGGTCTAGAATGCCTTTTCGTTCTTCAGGTGGGATATCTAGGTTGGCCTTTTTCTTTGCTTTACTTCTAATCCTATTCTCGACACTACTGGTATCAATGGGCCCGACTCTGGTTACATTATCAGTTTCTTTGCTGGCACTTTCTCCCTCTTCTGTATTTCTTGGCATATCGAAACTTAGTTTTTTCTCAGCCCTGGTTTGAGTCTTGTAGTCAGACTCATTCCCGGGTTCTAATCCTGAGTCATTTCTAGTTCCCGCTGTTGTTATTACCTTTGTCCATGTCCCTGTTTCTGTCTCTATTTCTGGTTTTAGTTTTATTTCTACTATTTTTGCTTCCTCTATGTTTGCTCTTGCTTCTGTCCCTATTTCTAATTCTGTCCCTGTCTCTATTTCTGGTTATGCCTCTGTCCCGAATCCTATTCCTAATCCTATACTCCATGAGTTCCCCTCCGACTCCTCTGTCAGTTTGCTTATGTCTATTTCTTCTACATCATTATCTGGTACGGTGCCAGAAGTAGAGCGGTTGTCATCATCGGGGTTGTTCCATTCCTCGCTTCCATTAAATTCATCATCGGTGCATTCCTCTCCTCATTCCTCTAACAACATCCATCCATCAATGCCAGTGTCTATGTTGGGGTCATAGAAGGTAAACTCCACATGTACCTCATTGTTTACTGGCATATTATCCCATTCTGCAATCATTTTTTGTGTGTCCTCTAACTCTTCTAAGTCATTCTCTTCCACATTCAGAGTCCCTTCTGCATCTAAAGAGCACAGAAAGTTCCCTTTTGGGAGAGGTGGACTTGGTCTGACGGCCCTTTTCAAGCAGATATAGATGCTGGGATCATAGCAAGATGAAACTGTATGAATATGGTTTATGTTCCGAGGGGGTGGGTTTATGTGATTCGGCAACGGATTGGTGGTAACATTAGGCTTAGCCGCTGTTGAGGGCAGGATCACCTTGTTATCAATCAAATCTGGGATCCTATGCCGAAGGTTCATAAAATATTGGATGGGGTGCCTAGGCATTTCATGGTATTCACAGTATTTTTGAGGGTCAAAATGAGGTAGAGGTGTATTTAGAATAGGTGTTGGTGCGAGGGGGCTTAAGTTCCCTTTCTTCACCAACCTCGAGAATAGCACAGAGAGCGGAACACTTAGTTCGTTGAATACTGTCCAGATAAGTGGGAACACGAATGGTGGTCTGAGCAGCCTTGGCTGAGGGTTGACCGAATGAGGGTTATAAGGCTGAGGGTTAAGAATGTTTACTTTTGTTGCCCTCGACATATTGTTGTTAGGCGGATTTGGGTTAGCCTGGTTGGTCGGGTAGCTGTTCTGATCCTGGTAGTTCTGCCCCCGATAGTTCGGGCTCTGATAAGGCTTCCGGGTTCTTTGCTAACTTGTACCTACTTCAGTCTTGACTTCTATCCAGACATTTATTATTGCAATTTCTCCCAATTAGAGGGCATCCTCAATTTGGATGCCTACATCAAACAATTGCTCAAAAGTCATGAGTGGCTGAGTGATGAGGTATTTTCTAAACTGGGGCTGAAAGGTCATTACCACCGTCCGGACCTGTTCTTTCTCTGTAGACCGATTTTTCATCTTAGCTGCTTTACCCCTCCAGCGGGTTAAGAAGTCAACAAAAGCTTCCCGAGGGTTCTGTTTGGTGATCTCCAGCTCCCTTATGGTTATGTCCAGCTGGACATCGTAGTTGTACTGCTCGACAAATGAAGTAGCAATATCTTTCCAAGTTCTTGTTTTGGTGGCTTCCAAGGTTAGAAACCAATGCTGAGCAGCCCCTGAAATAGACCTGTGAAAGAGTTTTGCTTTGAGTTGGTCATTGATGCCCATGGTAGATAGGGTACTGACATACATCCGTAGGTGAATCCTAAGATCTCCGGTACCATCGAGTTTTTACATGTCTGACATCTTGAATTTCTCCGGCAGCTTAGTGTCAGGAAACAGACAGAGTCCTCCTCTGGATTTCTTCAACACCTTCTCCAACCTATCAATCTTATCTGACAATAAGGCTTCCCAGGCCAAGGTCGGGTCCATCACAGCAGTAGCAGTAACAGCAGTAGAACCGACAACTGGTTGAGCGACATTAGCAGCTGGCTGGACATCATTGAAGATAACAATAATGGGTTTATTTCCTAGGAGATCTGTGATGTACTGTTCATCCTCCCAGAGCTTGTTGTTGACTACTTCATCCCGTGGATTTCTCGAAACCTGATTGAGTTGTAGGGCCCAAATCTCTGCTTGGCATTGGTCTTGGGCCTGGGTCTATTCCTAGAGCATGATGGTTATGCTTTCTAAATCTCACTGCATCTTCGATAGATTTTGGTTTAATATAGCATCCGTATCACCATCTCCTGCCATCGGGTTTTTTGGATTGGGGTCTGATCTTTTGAGTCTTCCACTTGGCAACCGAATTCAGACGACCGTAATATCAGAGAGCTTAAAGAAGCAATGATAAACTCTAATAGAATAAGAGCTTGGAAGCAAATCAGATTGTAAGATGTTACAACTCGTGACGACCCTACGAGAAAGGTGAAGAAGAAAAACAAATGCTAAATAGCAAGGAACAAAATGGCTAGTCAAGACCCGGCGAAGAAATGTGGAAGAACCCCAAAAAAAGGAGCAAAAGGGTTGCGGGTGACGATACCCGCCTTAAAATGAAAAAGAATCGTGGAGCCTCGGCTTGACAGCTCGACGATAAGGGAACTCAAGATTTCTTCGAAAAATCCTAAGTGAGCGAAACAAAGGGTGCAGGTGATAGAACCCCACTTAAAACAAAAAGGACATAAAGATGCTGGATCTCTAGACCTAAGAAGGGGTTGCGGCAAAAACTCGACTTAGAAGAGCGCCGAAACTTCCTCAATACCTCAGGATTCGCGAAGATCCTGAATATGGTACAATAAAGGTGCGGGCGAGACACAGCTTTCTGTCGAGACCGGAGTCTCAATTGCGAGACAAAAAATAAAAGGTTGTGATCCGGAGCTCGGTTTTTCGTCTGAGACCGGAGTCTCAAACGGAAGACAAAAACAAAGGTTTATGAGCTGGAGATCGACTTTCTGTCTGAGACTCTGAATCTAAAATGGAAGACGAAAATAAAGATTTGTGAGCTGAAACTCGACTTTTTATCTAAGACCCGAGCCTCAAACGGAAGACAAAAATAAAGATTGCGAGCCAGAGCTCGGCTTTTCGTCTGAGACCGGAGTCTCAAATGATAGACAAAAATAAAGGTTGCGAGCTGGAGCTCGGCTTTCCGCTGAGACTCTGAATCTCAAACGGAAAATGAAAATAAAGATTTGCGAGAAAAAGTTGGGCTTTCTGTATGAGACTGGAACCTCAAACGGTAGATGAAAACATCTGAGGGTGCGAAACGAAACCGACATGCCCTCTTCGTCGAGTCTCAGAAGGCTGAGTCTCTACGGGTGAAGAAAAAAGGAAATATATGGACACGGGATGACACCGGCCTATCCGTCGAGACGTATCTCTACGGCCAAAGGAAAAAAGGTTTGAGAGAGGAGCCCGTCTTGTTCGCTGAGGCTCTGAATCTCAAACGGAAGACGAAAAACTGAGGGTGCGGGGCAATACCGACTTGCCCTCTCTGTCGAGTATTTGAAGGTTGAGTCTCTACGGGAGAAGAAAAAAAGAAAAATAAGGGCACAGAACGATACTGGTCTATCCGTCAAGACGTATCTCTATGGCCAAAAAAAAAAAAGTTTGCGAGAGGAGCCTGGTTTTCCGTTTGAGACCCTGAATCTCAAATGACAGACGAAAAGATCGGAGGTTGCGAGACGACACCGACTTGCCCTCTCCATTGAGTTTCAGAAGGCTAAGTCTCTACGAGCGAAGAAAAAGGGAGAAATAGAGCCACGGGATAATACCGGCCTATTCGTTGAGACGTATCTCTATGGTCAAAGAAAGAAAGGTTTGCTAGAGGAGCCCGACTTGTCCGCTGAGACTCTCAATCTCAAACGACAGACGAAAAACCGAGGGTGCGGGACGATACCGACTTGCTCTCTCCGTCGAATCTTAGAAGGCTGAGTCTCTACGGGCGAAGAAAAAAAAATATGGGTACGGGACGATAACGGCCTATCCGTTGAGACGTATCTCTACGGCCAAAGAAAAAAAAATGTTTCCGAGAGGAGCTTGGCTTTCCGTCGAGACTTATCTCTCTATGGCTATGAAAACAAAAAGAAAGGGTTCAGGAAGCCCCGACTTTTCGTCGAGACTCTGAATCTCTACGGTTAGACATAAAAGGTGATGTTTCGGATGAGTAACCAAAGGAAAAAAAACTTTTTTCAAACGGCTAGAAGGGTGCGTGCTTTGCAGCTCGGCTTTCCGTCGAGACTTATCTCTCTATGGCTATGGAACTAAAAGAAATAGTGTGGGACGATGGGTTCGGGGAGAGTGCTGTGCTTAAAAGCACAACACAGGTGTTGTGCTAACAAACGGCAACGTTTCAAAAAGTGGTCTCAAATCTCAATCCAAATGCCAGCTGGACTAAACATTTCTTTGAGCTGCGGACGGAGCCAAGATTTTAGTATTGGGACCAAATTGATTTGGAATTCCATTTTAAATTAATTATTTCTTGTTTTTAATGATTCTTTTAAAATTCTGTTTTAAATATTTAAACTTTTTAGATTTCTCACGTTACAAAGAATCGAAAAAGTAAGATTTTGTAACGAAAAAACAAAAAAATTCAAAAAAGACAAAAAAAATAATTATTTTTAGCCTAAAAATAGTTCTTTTTTATCTTTAATGAATTTTTTAACTTTAATTTTTTTTAAAAATACTTTTTATATTGGTCGTGATGAGATGAATAGAAAAGATTAAAAAAACATTCTACTAAAATATAAACCAATTCCAAGAAGAATGAAAAAAATATAGTTATTTTTCATTAACTACCACAAACACCACTAATTTAAACTGTTTGGGCTAAATTTAACAATTTTTAATTTGATAAGTGGTTTAACGGTCAGTTTGATCAGAAATTAAATAAGAGATCGGGGCTTTTTGGTTTGGTAAATATTAATTAATTAATACAATTAATTAATTAATTGTTTTTTTTAAATTTTGTTTTAAATATTAAAACTTTTTAGATCACAAGGAATCGAAAAAGTAAGATTTTGTAACCAAAAAACAAAAACATTCAAAAAAGACAAAAAAATAATTATTTTTAGCCTAAAAATAGTTCTTTTTCATCTTTAATGAATTTTTTAACTTTAATTTTTTTTTAAATACTTTTTATATTGGTTTTTGATGAGATGAATAGAAAATATTAAAAAAGCATTCTACTAAAATATAAAAAAACTCCAAGAAAAATGAAAAAAATAGTTATTTTTCATTAACTACCACAAACACCACTAATTTAAACTGTTTGGGCTAAATTTAATCATTTTTAATTTGATCAGTGGTTTAACGGACGGTTTGATCAGAAATTAAATAAGAGATCGGGGGCTTTTTGGTCGGGTAAACCGGCCCGATCTCTTATTTAATTTCTGATCAAACCGGCCGTTAAACCACTGATCAAATTAAAAATGGTTAAATTTAGTCCAAACAGTTTAAATTAGTGGTGTTTGTGGTAGTTAATGAAAAATAACTATTTTTTCATTTTTCTTGGAATTTTTTTATATTTTAGTAGAATGTTTTTTTAATCTTTTCTATTCATCTCATCACGACCAATATAAAAAGTATTTTGAAAAAAAATTAAAGTTAAAAAATTCATTAAAGATGAAAAAGAACTATTTTTTAGGGTAAAAATAATTATTTTTTGTCTTTTTTGAATTTTTTTGTTTTTTTTGTTACAAAATCTTACTTTTTCGATTCTTTGTGACGTGAGAAATCTGAAAAGTTTAAATATTTAAAACAAGATTTTAAAAGAATCATTAAAAACAAAAAAAATAATTAATTTTAAATTGATTTCCAAATCAATTTGGTCCCAATACTAAAATCTTTGCTCCGTCCGCAGCTCAAAGAAAAGTTTAGTCCAGCTGACATTTGGAAACTCTGTCGTTTGTTAGCAAAAAACACTGTCGTTTGTTAGCACAACACCTGTGCTGTGCTTTTAAGCACAACAGTCTCCCCGAACCCGTGGGACGATACATGCTTATCCGTCGAGACTCTGAATCTCTACGGTGAGAAAGAAAAGGGGAGGGGAGACGAAGCACGATATTTTCGGAGCTAAGCTCGTATGGCAAGCGAGGTTGTGTTGCGGGACGATTCCGCATTGGCCGACGAGCTAGAGCTCGAACGGCAAAGGATGCGGGAGAAAGTCGACTTATACCTTAACATAACTGACTCGAAAAAGGGGATGCGGTGACAAAGATCAACTTACACTCAATTTTTTTTCCTTAAGACAAAAAATAGAGGACTACTATCAGGAAACATCAAACCTTGGTTCGATGGCGAAGGAACTCGGAACTCAAAAAATTCTGGGCAAAACTGAACACAAAGGGGAAAGGCGCAGGACCTAACCAAAATTAAGACTAGGTCCCAGCCCAATGACTACAAGACTCGGGATGACCAACAGAGGGTACCAAAAAGAAAGAGGTATCGGTCGGTAAAATCTCGGCTCTTACGTAAGAGAAGAGGTTGGGCTAATAGCCCAACGTCCGCAAAAGTTCGGGACAACACTGCAGGGTCCTAGAACAAAAAGAATAAGGAACGGGCTGATGAGGCCCGGTCCTAGACGCAAACGAGAGAAGTCGGGTTTAAAATCTTATGACTCAAGGGTTCGATACATCCTCAGGAGGTCTTGAAAGGAAAAGGAGGCTCGGGTTGGTGAAACCCAACTTAAAGAAACGACGAAGGAGTTAGGCAATGGCCTAACGGTGTCATGCCACGAGAAAACCGACGATGGGTCTCGGGGAAAGGAGAAAGTGAGACTCGGGTGATGAAATCCGACTCAACGAAAATGACAGAAATTAGGCAACGGCGTAACGGTGTCAAATACGGGACAACCCACGGAGTGTCCCGGGAAAGAGAAAGTGAGACTCGGGTGATAAAATCCGGCTCTAAAGGAAACGACAAAGGTTAGGCAATAGCCTAAGGATGTCAAACCATGGGAAAACCCAAGGCAGGACCCAGGAAACAGAAAATGAAACTCAGGTGATGAAATCCGGCTCAATAAAAATGACAGAGGTTAGGCAACGGCCTAACGGTGTCAAACACCAAAAAACCTAAAGAGGGTCCCGGGAAAGAAAAAATGAGACTCGGGTGATGAAACCCGACTCAACAAAAATGACAGAGGTTAGGCAACGGCCTAACGGCGTCAAACATGGAAAAACCCACGGAGGGTCTCGGGAAAGAGAAAGGAAGACTCGGGTGATAAAACCCAGCTCAAAATAAAAGCACATAACCTATAAGGTTATTTATCCTAAAGGGAAAGTGCTAAGCTGGCTAAATGCATATGAAAAGGCTTGGTAGTCTAGTAACTGGGTACGTTCTGAATAGGAAGAAAGAATATACCTCCCCGACCAAGTAGTACCTGTCCAGGTCAAACAGTATGCAATGACCCTTTTTTCCTGTATCCAAAGGGGCATACGGTCAGAAGGCTTGCCTACTTCCCCCTCATTGCTCCGAGATAGTAAACTGCCTAAGTGAAGGGTAGGTAAGCATTTGTCGTATTTTATTTTCTTTTCTTCTTCTTTTTTTTTGGAAAAGTAACCAATGAAAAAAGAAAGAAAGGAGATGGAAACCATGCATTCAATGGTAATACTAATGATAAACCAAAAAATCAAAAACTTTCAAGGGAACTAATCCGTCCTTACCAGAGAAAATGGTTCGGGAGCTAGGGTACGAAAGGGAAAGTTGTTATTGCTAGTGATTGGTGAGCACGTGGATTATAGCTCACACGCACACAAATTGATGTTTTGGCGTCAAGGCTAGGTCTGGTTTCGATCCATTGTGGTCTTAGGCTTTCGGGAAGGTTTTGGAAACTTAGGGTCTGAAACGACTTTTCATTCTCTTCTTTGGATTGTAATTAATGAGATGATATTGACGAACCTATAAGCCCTCTTAGGTAATTTTTGTATCCTAGATTGGGCCCAGGTATGAAGTCCTGATGGAATATAAAAAAAATTGTTAGGTTGTGTACTTTCCTCAGATTCCATGCCCGGTGCTCGGGGCGGGGCTTGACAATAATGGATTCATTTTGAAAAACATAATAGTAACACATGCTCTATAGAAATATTTAAAACCAAGAAAATATTTTCATAATACACAATCCATTATGATATTATTTGTCACTCTCACCTGAAAGTCGACCAACGCAATACCTACCTCTTTCAACACCGAGGCAGCGAAACCCCTTTTGCAGCTACCCCACCAATGCCGAGGTTATATAAAATGCCTAAGCATTAGTATCAACTCACTTTTCATAACTGTATATATGACACCTCACTTCTCACAACATAATCATTAAGCATTAAGTATAGAATAAAGGTGTAAAATTTTGAGGAGTGTCATTCGAACCCTAGAATCAAAGAGATAAATGCATGTAATAGGAAATGGCGTAAATATAGGAGGATGGAATTGATGAAAAGAATCCAAAACAATATAGAACAAAGAGTTTTTAAATTTCAAGTTAGAAAGTCTTATGAAAGATGAAAAATGCGTAGAAAATTGAAACGGGCCCAAGTAAGGCCTAAGAACTCCTAAAACCCAAAGATTTAAATATGAATTTGGGTAGAGAATGAGGCTAAGCCCAATTATAAGGGCCTAATAAAATTATGAACCAAAGAACTCAATTAAGAGTTCAAGGAGAATAAATTATGAAAGGCCTAAATGAGGCCCAAATTTAGGAAAAGCCCAATAGAAAAATAAATTAAGACTTTGGGCCAAACATAATGAGGGCCCAATATATATATATTTGAGGCCAATATTTTTATTTCAGACCCAATCAATTAAGTTATATGCTCAAACCAAAGAAAGGCCCAAAACGTATACTTTGACCCACGTGAATTAATTTGGGCCCAAAGTGAATTTTAGCCTCTTGAATTATTAAAACAAAATAAGTAAAATAAAAATTATATAAAATACTCCCTCTTGGCTGGCTCCTCCCATGAGAGAGGAGTGATGTGACCAATTTTGAATAAAAAAAAGGAAAAGAAAAGGAAGAAAAAGCAGAGACATGAAATACTGGAAAAGTAAGGAGATTTCTTGAAGAAATGGGTTTCCAACCCATCAAAACCTGCCAAGAGTCTTCAATTAATAGTCAAAATGTACATAGAAGAAGAAATTGATGAGAGAAGAAATGATGTGACATAAATAAAATAAAAGGAAAAAAAAGAAAGAAAAGAAAAAGGTGGTGCCCATGAGGTAATTTATAAAATTTGGATTTCCTCCTAAATAAGTCTTCAATCCTCACATATGTACACATGTATAACATGTGCATAAATATCTCCCTAATAAGAGAAGAGAAGCATGATTTTACCATTTCAGAAAAGTAAAGATAAAATAAAAGAAAAAGGAAGGTGAGAGGGAATGATGGGATCTTTTGAGAAAAATTGTAGTATTAATTTGTCTTCTAGTCTAAGTCTTCAACTCTCTCATACACATGTGTACACATGGAAATTCATCCCCATGAGAGTATAGAGGAATTGATGGGACAAATTACTATTCAAAGAAGAAAAGAAAGAAAAAAAAGGACATTGATGGAAAAGTGAAAAATTAAATTAATGAAATTCGGAAAGACTTTTTCTTTCATGTTTCTCCTTGTCATCAAGATATACACATACATAATTATCTCCATGGGAAGAAAAATAATTGATGAGACCATTTTTAAAATTTAAGAAAAAAAAAAAGAAAGGAAATTAAAATTGTCAAAATTGATGGACGGAAAGATGGAATGACCCATAGAATTTTTTTTTCCAAAGGTCATGTCTCCAATCATGACTAAAGGTAACCATGGTTGAGGTTTAACCTAACCAATGAGTGCAAACCCTAGTTAGAAGGTTAGTTGAGTTAAATAGGAACCAATGTAAAGTTAAATGAGGGACAAAAGTGACTTTTCACTTCCAATCTTTTGCCTATAAATAGAAGTTTTCTCTTTACCAAAAACTCATTTGAAACTTTCCACTCCACTCTCTAGAAATTCGGTGGAGAGTAATAAAAGAGGAAGGAAGAAAAAAAAGAGAAGTAAAAAAGAAGGAAAGAATAGAAGAAGAAAGAAAGGAAGAGGAAGGAAAGGAAGAACTCCAATGCTAAATTCTTTAAACCAACCCTCAACCAAAAAATCATCAAGTAAGTAGCTTCCAAGATCATTTCCAAGAACATTAATCATCTGACACCTCTCATCCCTCTTCAAAATAAAAAGAAAATAAGAACATGGAAGAAAATACAAAAAGGATTTTTAATCTAAGAAAGATGAACTTTCTTGATTCGAGATCATGATGAAGTAATAAGTTGGGACCCATAGAAAATTTAATAAATATGGCTAACACAACATATAAAGTAATTTTAAGATGGTTAAAAATAATTTTTGCATGGGTAAGAGGGTAGAAAAAAGATGAAAGTGAGAGAACTTTTGAAAAATGACAAAATAGTGGCTCAAAATCCGATCTAAGAATTTTCATGCTACCCAAACAGAGCCTAAATGAAAATATATTTTTTAAAGAGCTACTTGAGCATGTCATGAACATGTTTGACTTTTTGTTGGACCCAAAAATATATTTTAGAACCCTTATGCTATTTTTTAACATTTTGCGTTAAAATTGCAGAAAAATAGTCCACTTTGAGTAATTTTAATAAATTCCATACAAATCCCATAGATATGATCCATATATGAAAAGAAAGGTATAATGGTCTAGTTTCACCCACAATTAATAAACCTCACAATTAAGAAAATGGTATTCTCCCAAACAGTGATATTTTTTGACAAATTCTGCCTCAAAATTTTTTTAGAGCCCTTTCTGTTGAGATCTGACTCTCGGGTTCTACATGAAAAAATGTAGGTAACATCCGATTATAACCTTTGCAATTGTTTCAGAATTTCTATAGAATGTTTAATATTTTAAAACGAATTTCAAAAGGGTAGGACATAATCTGGAAATGACGAAAAAAATGATTCAATAAGGCTTTAAGCAAATCTAAGTACCTAAATCTCAGTTAGGGATCTTGGGGACTATAAAGGTACCAAAATTGATTAAAAATGAGGTATTTGAGAAGAGAATGACCTCACATGCACATCTCCACAAACATACAAGAGTTTCTTTCAGTTGTGAAGTTAACCATCGATCACATTTATGTGCTAAATTTTCTAGAATCGGAGATCCAGAGTGAACCCGAGGACGTCATTTGAGTCAAGATCATTCGAGGTGGGTTTTCTTTATCAGTAGCTTGGTATTATAAGTATGTGAATATTTAAAGTCATGGTGATTTTATGCTATACATTTTATGAAAGTAAATGGTGATTTTACTTGCGAAAGAAATCTATCTATGATAACTCATGTCTTATGAAATGATTCTTATTTTATGAAATGATCTTGAGCATATAGTAGAATATGAGTGCTAGCCTAAAGGTCTTTCAATCAAGCCTTAAAGCTTTTATTTTTTGTGTTTTGACTCAACAACCTATTGATTTGATTCTTAGGAGTTTGTTTGCTAAACAAACCAATAAATCATTAT
>JAUTBS010133116.1:0-29708 GCA_032361285.1 Aequorea victoria | reverse complement strand
TCAGTGTCTCTTTCCCGTACATCAATGTAGTCATGAGATGATCATAGAATGATGGCAGTGATGCTAGGAGTAGGATCGCCTTATTCTCATCCTTAGTTTTCACACCAAACCCTGATAATTGAGTAATAAGCATATTAAACGCATTTAAGTGTTCTAACAGGTTTGTATTGTCCCTCATCTGCAGCCCGTATAGCTATTTTTTCACATACAACGGGCTGGGAGATATGAATCCACTATATGACTGTAAAGATTACATCGCTCTTAAATCGGAGCATCTCTTCACTCTGCCTCTCTCTTTCTGTCTCTTTTTTAATCTGAGAAGACGACTATCATAGAGTTCTCTCTTGTGCTTCTCTGTTTTTCCTCACTTCTCATTCCTACTCATATTTCCTTCACAAACATCTTCTCAATTTATAAGAGAAGGAGGGGAGTAATATCAAAATCCAAAAAACCCATTTCCATGTTTTGGGGGATGGTAGATGAAAACATGATCCATGTTTTAGGAGAATGGTGGATGAAAATATGATCCATGTTTTACGGGGATGGTTCCCATCAACTCTTCATAATATTTTTGGACCAATTTTTCAACAGCCTTACATATACCTGACATGACAAATTTATTCTTCACACTATTCAGAAGGTACCCGGTTACAGACTACCAGTCGCCTTTTTTATTGCATGTTGTATCTTAGAGCCTGCCCTTTAGGATAAATACCCTATAAGATTATATATTTTATTTCATTGATTGCTTTTGATTTATTAGTGTAGATTTTCTCTTTTACGCCATAAGCCGGGTCTTTTTTAGCTGCACATTTTTTTTCTTCTTCCAGGTCTTTCCGAGGTCATTCTAAACCTCAACGACATTGGGCCTTGCCCCGACGCATTCTTTCTTGCTGTAAGTTGGGTCTTTGTCACCTGCACACTTTTTTTCTCTCCTGGGTCTTTCCGAGATTGTACTAAATCTCAACGCCGTTGGAGTTTTGCCCGACACCCCCTTTTTTACCATAAGTTGGCTCTTTGCTACCAACATATTTTTTTTTGTAGGGTTTTTTTGAGGTCACCCCAAACCTCAATGTTGTTGGGCTTTGTCCCGACGCATTCTTTCTCGTCGTAAGTCGGGTCATTGTCATCCACACTTTTCTTCCCTCTCAGGTCTTTTTGAGGTCATCCCGAACTTTGCCCCGACACACCTTTTTTACCATAAGTCGGGTCTTTATCACCCGCACACTTTTTCTCTCACCCAAATTTTTCCGAAGTCGTCCCAAAACTCAACATCGTTAGGCTTTGCCCAGACGCCCACCGTTTTTACCATAAGCCAGGTCTTTATTGCCCACTCACTTTTTTTCTCTCTTGAGTCTTTCCGAGGTCGTCCCAAATATCATCGTCATTAGGCTTTGCCCCGATGCATTCTTTCTCGCTATAAGTTGAGTCTTTGTTACCTACATGCTTTTCTTTTTGTCTTAGGTCCTTTTGAGGTTGTCCCAAACTTCAACGTCATTGGGCTTTGCCCGACACCCATTTTTGGCCGTAAGCTGGGTTCTTGTCACCCGCATGCCTTTTTTCTATCCCTAGAGTCTTTTCGAGATCGTCTTGAACCTCAACGTTGTTGGGCTTTTCCCCGATGTTTTCTCTCTTTTCATAAGTCGACTCTTTATTACGCGCATGTTTTTTTTTCTCCTGAGATCGTCTCGTGGCTATAAAATATCACCGTTGTAGGACCCCTTTTATGTTGTATTTCTTTTGTTTTAAGTCAGATCTTTGTCACCCGTATGCTATTTCTCTATCCTTGGATCTTGCTTAGGTTTCCCCGGACCTCGACGTCGTTGGTGTTGGATTCGTGTAATTAAATCACCAACGGATCCTAGACTAGATCTTAATACGGATTAATAAACTGATTACCCGGAGATCAAAAATTTTTCCTACTGATTCCGGTAGGTTTGAATCAAAACTGTAACTCCTCGAATCTTCCGCTGTATGATCCGATTGCAAGATCAGCAAGAGCCCGGTGGGTGGTCACCGATCTGGCCGCCGTCACTTTCTCTTTTCTGATCTCTCAAACACTAACTCTGAAAAATATGAGCCTTAAGCCACATATTTATAGATTATGTCAAGTGAGGAAAGGGACCTGATTCGCAATTATGGACTATACTGGGGACCCAAGAATAATAATTAAATTGGTTTCCAAAAAAATTTTAAAAATTAAAAAATTACATATCAGCACCCCATGAAATTACATATCAGCACCCCGTAATATATTTCTAATTATATTAACTGTAATTAATTTTACCAAATAATTTAAAGTGTACTCTAATTTAATTATCTCAGATCATAATGATAAGAGCCCTTATTTGCCGAGTTATATAGTACATAATATGATTCTCCGTGTTAAGTTTTTAATACCCGCTTAGTGAAATTTAATTATTGACAATTTAATTTTACCATCATCTACAATTCATGATTACCAAATTCAACTTATTTGATATACTATCAGATGGTATTAATAATCCACTGATCAGGTTTACTATAGTAACAAAATTTATAAATTTATAAAGGGGGTATTATAATCCAGAATTATTCTGGATACGAATTCCTCCAAAATATAATACTGATCACATTCTAATATTTATTACCAAAACAATAAGATTGAATCTCGCCCGTAAATGATTCAAAGTAATAAAATATTAAAACACGTCAGCATTCAATATTTCTCGGGATTAAAAATATATGTGTTCTCGAGTAAACCATGAAATTGTTTAAGTCCAATCATGTCAGTATATTGATTGTAACTTCACCATTGGTTCTCTTCAATACATTCCTGGTGTATCGAACACAATGTCTCTTGAATTATCGAACAAATTCCTGTGATTAAGATAAACTACTGATTTGTGTTCGCAGATATACCGATAGGATATCAACACCTACCTAGGCAGTGAACTAATTTAATTATACAAGAACTAAATTTCTAATCTTTTGTAAATAAGTCAACTCTGCTTACCAGAATTTCTAGTGTATAATTATCGACATTTTACATATTAATTATGAATAATTAATAATACATTTCCACCAATATAGATATAAATAGGCTGAGACAATCCATTATATTATTAAAAATATTATAAAATATCTGAACATAGTTTTATATAAAATACCCAATAATCTTCCACTCTTTATTAAAGTCACATGGCCATCCATCTCTGATCTAGACCTTCTACGTGACTATTGAAAGTCTTAACCATTAAAATCTTCGTAAAAGGATCTACTAGGTTATCCGCTGATGCAATCTTGTCACAACCATATCACCACTCTAAACGATTTCCCAAATCAGGTGACAATTACTGAATTCTCTATTGGACTAAAAATCAGAGTCAGTGTACCCAATGGGTGCAAGATTCTCAGCCTGGTAAACCAACACATAATCTATAGTTATTTTCACATACTTGAGAATGTGTTTTACCGCTGTTCAATGTACTTTGTTAGATTGAAATCTGCTAATCATGTCTACGAAAAAATAGATTTCAGAACTAATACATACCATCTGCTAACCTTTCATCCTTTCTATTTGATCAGGTGTTTAGGACATTGATCGTTAAATAGACTGATTCCATATCTGAAAGAGAGAAAACCTATTTTGGAATCCTTCATACTAAACTTTTCTTTGGATAAGCCTAACATCCTTTTATCCCGATGTCGTAAAAACTTGATCTCAAGGATGTGACTGACTTCTCCTAAGTCTTTCATATTGAATTGTCTTGACAACCACACTTTTATGCTAGACAATGGTCCCACATCGTTATCGATGAAAAGTATATCATCCACATAAAGTACAAAAAATATCACCACGCTTGCGTTAACTTTTCTGTACACATATGCTTCATTCAAATATTGATAAAAACCAATAAAATTCATTGCCTCATCATACTGGATATTCCAAGATTTTGATACTTGCTTAAGTCCATGAATGGATTTTTGTAGTTTTCATACCTTAATCTCTTGGTTATTTTCTATGAAATCGTCTGGCTGCATCCTATAGATGCCCTCGTTAAGATTTTCATTAAGAAATGTAGTATTGACGTCCATTTTCCAAATTTCATAATCGAAATGAGCGACAATGGATAAAAGAATCCTGATAGACTTAAGCATAGCTACAGGTGAAAATGTTTTCTCAAAATCGATCCCTTCTTTCTGAGTAAACTATTTTTTAACAAACCTATCTTTGAAGGTTTCTACCTTTCCACCTATCTCTCTTTTTTTCTTTTAGAGCTATTTGCATTCGATAGGTTTTACCCTATCTACAAAATCAACAAGATCCCAGACTTGATTGGAATACATAAATTCCATCTCTGAATTCATAAATTTCATCGAAAGATTAGAGTCCTTGTCTTGGATAACTTTGTTATAGTTTCTGGGTTTTGGTTCATGTTCTCCTGAGATCTCACCGAAGTGTTCACCTAAGTACAACAACCTGTCAGGCTATTGCCTGACCCTTCCACTACGACAAGTCTCTCCCTGAACTTGTGTACTAGTGACACGTTCCTGATCATCAATAATTCTCCCACTACCAAAAGGAAATGAGTTATTGATAGCGGTTGATATTTCCTATTGTGCATTTGGTGCATCTATTCGGTTACTTTCTCTTAGTTCTTATAAGATTAACTTACTTTTAGACTTGAAGTTCATAATATAATTCTCTTCCAAGAATTGGATATTGGTGCTAACAATGACCTTCTGGTCCTTTTGATTATAAAATAAACCTCCCTTGGTGCATTTAGGGTAACCCATAAAGAGGCACACATTTGTCCTAAATTTCAACTTCTTTGGTTCCTTTTTCAACATGTGTGCTGGACAATTCCAAATCCGAACATGTCCCAGACTGGATTTGCACCCATTCCAATAGTTCTGTGGGAGTGGAAAGAACTAATCTAGATGAAACTATATTCAAAAAATATATTGTCGTCTCTAATAAAAAATCCCAAAATAAATTTGACAGATCCGAATAACTCATTATGGACCTAATCATATTCAAAAGACTCTGATTCATTCTTTCTACTACACCATTCTGTTGAGGCGTGCCTGGTGCAGTCAACTGCGATGTAATCCCTACCTCCTCTAGGTAGTCCCTAAACTCTCCAAAGAGGTATTTTCCACCACGATCGGATCGTAGTGTCTTGATTACTTTACCATGCAGCCTTTCTACTTCCTCCTTGAAAACCTTGAATTTATCAAAGGATTCAGACTTGTGGTGCATCAGGTAAACGTAACCAAATTTTGCGTAATCATCAATAAAGGTGATAAAATACTCAAAATCACCTCTTTTCCGGATAGTCATGGGTCCATACAGGTTGGAGTAAATCGATTACAACACATCTTTGGTTCTATAGCCCTTTGTCAAGAACGGTCTCTTGGTCATTTTACCTTCCAAGCAGGATTCACAGACTTGAAGTGCCTCCACTTCCATTGAGCTTAATTTCTCATTTTAAACCAGTCTTTGAATTGTTTTCAGATTAATATATGCAAGGCATAAGTGCCAAATATATGTTTTGTTCAATAAAGAAGGTTCATTTCTTTTTAAATAATTTTTATTAAAGTTATTCAATTCAGTATTAAGCAGTGCCGATAGAATATGTTTCATAATATACTAATTGTTCACCAATGTACCAGGACAAATATAAGAACTGCCAAATTTAATAGACACATTCTTATTAAAATTGATCGAATATCCATTCATAATCAATTTCGGAACAGAAATTAAATATCTTCAAATTGTTGGTACATAAAAATAATCTTTCAATATTTTTTGCCTACTGCAACCAAAAACAAGAACAAAAGTTCCTACTGCTGCTTTATTCTAGTCACTTATGAACAAATACATCTCTCCATTACTGAGTTGCTTGGTTACCTGGAACCCCTGTAAAGAATTGCAGACATGATTAGTGGCTCCTGAATCTACATACCAGGTTTCCGTAGATTCTACCACAAAACAAGCTTCAACAGTGACTGAAGAATTGTTACCTTGTCCATTATCGTGCTTTGGTGAGAAGACCGGACAATAATTCTTTCAATGTATTGGCTGATGGCAGAAGTAGCACTTTCCTTTCGGTTGCTTTTCTGTCTCTTGACTCTTCCCTTTAGTTTTAACAACCGTATGTTGTTTCTGAACTTTCACTTTCTTCTTATTCTTTCCTTCCGGGTCAGAAGTCGAGAGTTGTTCAACAATATTCACCACAGACTGGTAGGCCTGAACTTTCGTTTTACGTGCATCCTCTACTGACTCTATCGGACACGATTTTATTAAAATAAATTTGAAGTTCTCTGCCGTCAAGATAATGCCAAGATTTCTTTTCTAATTGATAAAGTTTGATTTAGTTAGCTTTTTTTCTTTAATATTAAAGCGAGAATATTGAATGAACTGCCTATTATATCTGAAAAAATAATATACATTCAATTAGATTCTGTAAAAAAACTCGTTTGAATTAATTTTAAATTGACTTCCCTCGATCGTCAATTAAAAATAAATTATATAACCAGTATTTTCGGCCATATAAATAATAATAGTGACTATGTTGGGAAAGATATTATTATTTATATTTGAAGTGTACACCATTAGTTCATTCTTGAAATTAAAATATGCACGTAATGAACCTCTCTGTTGGGGGGATCGGTCATACTTACTATTTAATTATGAGAATTTTCACTTAAGAGTTTTATTCAAGTGATATCCGCAATTAAAATCGTCCATTGGGGAGGTGAATTAATTACATCACATATAAAACACCAATGGAGCCGTGGAATTTAATTAAAATCTCTTCACCCACTTAATATTTAACTTGAGGGATAAAAACGTTTTTATTTTCAAAAAATAATTCAAAAGATAATATTTAATTTTTCATGCAAAAATTAATTTTTGATTTCTTTATTTTAATTATCCAAAATAAAATAAATTATTTAAATTAAAATAACCTACAAATCAAAATTAATTCAAGCAAAAAATTAAAATTTTACTTCTAATTAATTTTGAAAAACAACCATGAAAAATAAAAATATTTTTCATAACAAAACGTTTTCTAGGGTCAGGTTTTTTTAATCCATGTTGTCCATGTGTAAAGGGTTCTAAACATACAACATAATAATAGATATCCACGCAGTTTAATAGAAAAAAAAATTCCTCCCATTTATTGCCTGACCAAACAGCACCATAACCCTTTTAGGGTTAAATCAAGTATCATCAATTAGGGTTTGTGCTTGAATCCAATTTGCAGTAGCCGCAACCCAAACTCTTGAGTCTTCAAATAGCAATCAATTTAGGGTTTTCCCATGTCTTCTCAGCAAGCCCTTTGGCAATTTTGGGTTTCTTTCCTGTTCTACCGCAAACTCTGCAACACCATTAATAACTTCATCCTCCACATATTCTCCGCTGGTGTTGACCACAGGAGTTCGAAGTGAGACTGTGTCGTTTGGAAAGAGAACTCCAACCCCTTCTTCTTGAAGAGCTCTCATAATTCCCCAATAATTCTTGCTCACATCTCTTCGCAGAGTGAAATTAATTGGGCAATTTGTATTAGGATTTGGAGGCCATAGACAATCTGATTTAGGAATAAGAGCCAAAAGAAGTATCGCCGAACAGAACAAGCATGAGCTCATCATATATTAGAAGATAATGGAGCTTTTTCTTGGAGAAGGAGTCAAAAACTTCGACGGGTTTGATAGGCATGAGCATGGTCTCCAGTCTGCACTCCACTTGCAGCTCTCCTGAGTCAATTACTGTTCTTCCTCCCCGGCTGCCTTTACAACGCTGTCTTCTTCTTCGTTCTTTGATCGATGATCCAATCAGATTACATAATAAAATAAAAATGCAATCACATATTGCTCAAAAATAAAATTAATTATTTACAAAAAAACTGCTGTCCAAACCACCGCAGGGTCCGAATCAAAAATAAAAAACTAAGACCATAAATAGAGGATTTAATGTAACAAACCATATTGCATCACAATGGTTAATCCGATGTAACATTCACAAACATCAACTAACTAGATTAATGTTGGTTAACATGTAATCCGTATTAGAATCTAATCATAACCGTTGGCTCTGATACCAATTGTTGGATTCACGTAATTAAATCGCCTATGGATCTTAGATTAGATCTTAATATGGATTAATAAACTCATTACCTGGAGATCAAAAGAAGTTCCTGCTGATTTCGATAGGTTTGAATCAAAATTGCAACTCCATAGATCTTCTGGTGTATGACTCGATTGCAAGATCAGCAAGAGCCCGGTGGGTGGTCATCGATTTGTCCGCCACCTCTCTCTCTTTTTTGATCTCTCAAACCCTAACTCTGAAAAATATGAGCCTTAAGCCACATATTTATAGATTAGGTCAAGTGAGGAGATGAAACTGATCTGCAATTATGGACTACACTGTGACTCATGTATAATAATTGAAGTAGCTCCCAAAAGAATTAAGAAATTACATATCTGCACTCCGTGATATATTTCTAATTTTTTTAATTGTAATTAATTCTATTAAATAATTACAACTACACTCCAATTTAATTATCTCAGATCACAATGATAAGAGTTCTTATTTGCCCAGTTATATAGCACATAATATGATTTTCTGTGTTAAGTTTTCAATACCCGCTTAGTAAAATTTAATTACTCACAGTTTCATTTCACTATCATCTACAATCCTTAATTACCAAATTCAACTTATTTGATATACTTCTGATTAAATTAATAATCTACTGATCAGGTTTACTGGTAGTAACAAAGCTTATAAATTTATCAAAGGGGTATTACAATCTATAATTATTCTGGACACGGATTCCTCCAAAATATACTGATCATATTTTAATATTTATTACCCAAACTACAGGGTCTATTAAAATAATAAGATTAAATCTTGCCCGTAAATAATTCAAAGTAATAAAATATTATAACACATCAACATTCAATATTTATCGGTATTAAGAATCTATGGGTTGAGACAATCCATTATATTATTAAAACTAATGTAAAATGTCTGAACATAATTTAATATAAAAACCCCAACAGTTAGGCCTTATTTTGATGCCTTTGTTTGTTCCTTACCTTTCAGGAGGTTTTGAAGACCTATGATTGCTCTGCCTGGCTCCAATTTTATACGCATTTGGACCAGATCCTTAAACGGACGACTTCAGAGGGTAGACTCAAATTTAGAAAAAATCCTAATGGCGAAAGACAATGTTAATGTCGCCTTGATTAAGGCCCTATCAGAAATGCAAAGGGCTATGGAGGGCATGACCCCCATATTGCACAATCAGGCCCAGGCCTAGTGCCAGGCCAAGATCCAAGCCTTCTAAGCTCATCAGGTTCTGCGCCAAAGCAGGCAAGGCCTGCAGGATGTAGTTGTTAAAGATCCCCTATGGGATAACAATCGACAAGATGTCGAATTATTATCGAGAGTTGTGCCAGCTATTGTTGCATCCTTAGTAAGAGTGGTGGACCCTGCTCTAGCCCAAGTGGCACTACTGGTTGAAAAGGTAGACAAGCTAGAAAAAGTACTGAGAAAGGCAAAAGGGATGGATGAATATATGCTAGACATTGGAGGCCTTTGCTTCTTTCCTAACGCCAAGCTTTCAGATAAGTTTAAAATGCCAAGTATGGAAAAATTTGAAGGCACCGGAGATCCCCAAATTAATATACGAATGTATGTAAGTACCGTGTCGCCCATAGGGATCGATGATCACCTGAAGGCACAACTGATCCACAGGTCTTTATTAGGAGCATTCCAGAAAAGACTTCTATCTTTGAAAGCCAAAAAGACCAGGAGTCGGGAGCATATTGCAACGACCTTTATCGGTCATTACAGCTATAATGTCCAGCTAGTTGTGACTACCCAAGAGTTCGAAACCACCAAGCAGGATGTTAAAGAATCCTTCACAGACATTCTGACTCGTTGAAGGGAAAAAGCTAAGAAGATGACTAATAGGCTAACAAATAAAGAGTAAGTCACGATAGTGGTGAAGAACATGTAGCCCCAGCTTAAAAGGTATCTAATCACTTAGCCGCTCATAGCCTTTGAGCAGCTATTTGATGCAGGGATATAAACCGAAGAGGCCATACAATCCGGCGATATTAAGAGAGGAGAAAGCACTCAGAACTAAAATCCCAAGAGGCCGTTTCAAAATAGTTAACCCACCAATCAAGCCAGTAATAACCCAGCCAATAATGCTACCAACTCTATAATAGCAGCCTCAAACATCAACCTTCTAAACCTTCAGCCAGGCTAGTCCAGTCAGCCCTTCTAGTAAAGAACACAAAAGGTGGGTTTTATCCAGTTAAATGTGCCACTCTCCATCCTATTTACTAGGTTGATGGGGAGAGGACATCTTGAACCTCTTGAACCAACTCCTCCCTTTGATCCACTTCCACCTAGATATAGCACCCCATTCAACACTGTGCCTTCCATCAAAGACATGGACATTTGATTAACAACTGCATAATGCTTTGGCATAAAATCTAAAACCTCATTGATAACAAAGTGATTCCACCCCAACTACAGTCAAGCCGAATGTAACCACCAATCCTTTGTTAAATCATATGAACCCACCTGCATGGAACCTAAACTATATTCACATAAATCTTTCCTGCTATGATCCCACTATTTATATTTACCTGGAAGGCGCTGCTAAGCCAAAACCACCTCTTCTGAAATGGGATTCCCTATGCTATTTGGATGTCGAAGGGATCCTATACATGGAAGAGAACACATTGGCAGACATCGACGAGGTAGAGGAGTTGATTGGCGAACAAAATGACGTGGTGGAAAATGATGAGGTATAGGTAGAACTTGCCTTCTATAATCTAAATATGGCCATCAATAATGATAGTTGGCTCATTCCAAATGAGTTAAAAAATGAGGAAACTGATGATCAAGCTGAGGGAAGTGATGGGTAGAGCGATGTTGATGATGAAAACCTTTTTACTTATGATACTAAGATAGAAAGTAGTGTAGAACAGGAGAGCACAAAAGAGAAATCAAAAGAGGAGATTGAAGAGGAATCAGAAGAGGAATCAGAGGATGAACTGAAAGACAAACCCGGGGATGAACCAAAGGAAGAACCAGGAGACGAACCCATGACTGAATCCAAAGGAGACCAAAAACATAGCTCAAAAGAAGAGACGAAAGAAGGTAAGAATAAGAGGATAGATGACACAACAGACACCGAACTCACTGACAAATAAATTATAGAAATAAATAGAAAGGAAACCAGAAGCGAGAAAAGTACTAGCCAGAATATTGTGTCCAAGAAAGGGAAAAGAATCTTGGACCTCTTCTTTGTGGAGGAAGATATCTGGAATTACTCAGAACTCGATAATAGCTGGGCAGAAGAGGAGATATGGGCCGTAAAAGAAGTCAACACATATGAAGCAGTTGTAGGAAAAGGTATAGTCGAAGAAGAAGACATGGGCTTATGAAGGGCAAGTAGCAGTCAATAAAGGAAATGAAAGGAAAAAAGCGGAGGAAGATGACCTATAAATTGAGCACTTGACTACAAGCAGAAGGCACTTCATGTTGGTGATCGAATCCCAGAATCCAGTGATAGTGCATATAAATTTTTCCAAAAGAATTATAATATGATCTAAACCTATAAGGCGGAACAAGGGTTATACTTTTGAGATCTCTCTAATTCATCTCGTCTCAGGACATAAATAAAAAGAATTAGATGCACATGAACCAAACTCAACTGAACCTCAGATCTTTTGTCGTATTCTCGTATGCCTGATTACAAATAGAGAGTGAACTCTGATCCTCGTGACCTAATGCTCTCTGACGAATGCCTCTGATTTTCTACAACGAATGTATCTCTAAAAACCCTAGCTGTCTAGAGAGATTAAGGGGAATATATATAGGCTACGATAGAGACCCAATGAGTTAATAAAGCCCAAACTTGTTATGTAATTAGGAAATCTTAATTCAATCAGAATTAATTTTTTAATTCATACATTATAATTCATACCACTAAAGAATTATAATTGCACTCTCGACTTTATCTCAAAATTACTGATACCCATTGATTAAAATAAATTTCTGACAATTATATTTAATTGACAGTTTCAAAAAGATCCTTGACACCTTCCACTTAACTTATTTGATATGTCGGATACAAAATTTACCTCCAGAGTTTGACATAATCAAAACTTATAAGCTTCCTCAGGAGGCTATCATCAATCCCTACATCGGGACGTAGATTCCGTTAATAATTAATATTCATCATACACAAAATGTCATTATCCAATTCATCAAATTTTTTGACCCATAAAAGGTCTCACTCTTTTATGAATAAAAATAAAAACCACTAAGTATATGTGTCTATTAATTATTTCGAGAGTAAGAATATAAGGACTCATAATAACTATGAGGTGTTAATTATTTATACAGTCAGTATAAAAATAATTACCTCAATATGATCATGTTCAATACACCAGGTGTACTAGCACAGTAAGTTGGAACTATACCATTTCCTATAATAAAGATAGAGTTATTTAAATATTTTGCTATAGTCCTACCGACGGTATGTTCAATCCCATCTAAGATTGAGAAATTTATATTCTACAATAATTGATAATTTGATCTTCTGCGTATAAGCCAAACTCTATACACCAGATCATCTACTGTGTAGAATAAAAGGCACACATGCATAACATTAAATAAATAATACAGTACCAATATTGCTCACACGAATTCTGATTAAAACAAGAACAACTTCTTTTATTGAAGAATAATATAAATACCAAAATCTATTACATTAAAGTATGATTTTTAGTATACATCCCCAACACTTCAAACCAGCACACATAGAAAAAGACAAGGCAAGCTAGCTAGAAGTTAAAACTGAGGAGGAGGATGACGTTGTACTTAAACAACTCAAGAAGATTTAGGCCAATTAAAGTATACGGGGGCTATTGATGCCATTCCACAAACATTGACAAGCGGTCTTGAGAGCCATGAACAAGATGAACGTTTCTATAAACACCACCCCCAAATAGTTGATCAGCATGGTAGCGTCGACTCGACTGACTAATGTCATTGCCTTCACTGAGAAATACTTACCGGCCAAGGGATTCCTACAGAAAAAACCCTACATGTAATAGTGAAGTGCCTTAGGAAATGGGTGCCGATAGTGCTGATTGACAATGGGTTGGCCTTAAATGTCTGCCCACTTAAGACATTGCACTGCCTCGGGTTAAAGGAGTAAGACTTCGCGCCAAGTACCTAAACGATATGAGCTTTGGATAATACCCAGAGAAATGTGTTGGGAGTGGTCAAATTTTTAGTAGTTATTGGTCCAATGGAGAATGAGATAAAATTTCATATCTTGGATGTGGCAACTTCCTTCAAGTTGTTGCTAGGCCGATAATGGCTCCATGACCCCACTGTACAAGCAGTTCTATCTACTATTCACCAGAAATTTATGATGGTGAGAGACATAGTGGTCTTAACCATTTTTGGGGATTCTAGAATTCAAGTGCTGTGAGTGATGGTAGAACTCTACTAGAAATTTAGCACGATGAAGAAGACCTAGTTTTGAGCGGGTTTTATTTTGATGAATATGCGACCATCCAGACTTTAATGACACACAAACAGCTCTACATGCAGCCCTAAGCAATAACCATGATGAATAAGATGTCTTATTCTACAGGGATAGGGCTTGGAAAGAATCATCAAGGAAGGATAGAGCCAGTAGGTGTTAAGAGAAATTGGTACGCCTTCAGACGAGGATATAGACCCACAACAAAAGACTATGCGGAGAAGGCGGTGGAAGCACAGAAAAGAACAGCAACCAAGAGAAACAAGAAAGAATACACGGTCCTGATACGAACGTACAATACTATTAGCAGGTCGAAAAAGAGTGAATGGAGACCCGAGGGCCCATTTTATTTTTCTTATTAAAATTAGGACATGCGGAAATGATTTCTACGGGCTACCTCTTGCCAAATTTCTTGACCCTAATTTATACCCACTCGAACCATTGATTAAAAAAATCATAGGTTCGTTTGAAACAGAAGTCACCATTTTGTCTTAAGGTCCAAGAACTGTTTTCTCGAATAACTCTATTTAGATAAGGCCTACCTCTTTCATTACGAAAGAACTCGGCTCAGGGACTAAGGTACAGAATGGGAAGGAATTAGGCATCCACTTCATCCGAAAATTATGTCGGCCTCTACTCATCAATCATGTATTTATAATTATGTCCGTTTGAACTCGAATGCATGAATGTCAACTTATTCAATTTTAATAATGGCGAAGATCAAATAATTTTGGATTGGAATAGCTTATCCTTGGATGGGAATAGCTCAACCACGTAAAAGGAAATCTTAACAAATTCGGTGTTATTTTGAAAATAAAAATGAAAGTGATCCCTAAGGCTTGAGTGGGACCAAGTGGCCCGCTCTATGGTTTTTGTAAAAAGAAAATAAGAAGAAACAAAATAAAATAAAAGTTGATTTGGAAAGCTTCTTCTAATTGTTTTTCTTTATTTGGTTTGAGATATCCCTAAATGTTAGCCTAAAAGCTTTCAATCAAGCTTGTTTTTGGTTTTGATCATAACAACAATTTGATTTGTTCGTTGCTAATGGCTTAGTTGTGTTTGAGATAACCTTTCAGGACTTATCTATTCATTGAAGCTAAAATTCACAACAAAAAGTCAAGAAGAAAATGCTGAGAAAAAAGGTTTTTGAAGATCATGGTTATCATGATGAAAAGTTATTGGATGATGATTCAAAGTTTCAAAAGTTCGACCCTTTCCCAAAGAAGGTCGACACTTTTGTTGAAAAGAGGATAGGTCGACACTTCCTCAAAAGGTCGACCCTTTTACATGAAGTTCAGTGGTTCTTCAAAGAAGCATAGTTCGACCCTTTTCCTCAAAGGTCGACACTTTTGATGAAAAGAAAAATGGTTCAATCCAGCCAAGAAATAGGTCGACACATATTTCAATAGGTCGACACATATCCTCTATAGGTCGACACTTCCTTATAAAGGTCGACACTTTCTCGTGGATATCAGTTCCCTTCAAGACAGAAAAGTTCAACCCTTTTCCTCTAACAGGTCGACACTTATTTGCTGAGACTTCCATCTCTCTTCAAGACCAAGAAAAGGTCGGCACTTCCATGAAGATAGGTCGACCCTTTTTACTCGCCAGCCCAAGACTGAAAAGGTCGACGCTTTCCAGCCCAGAAAGGTCGACACATATGCTCAAACGGTAGACACCATCAAGATAAAAGGTCGACACTTTTTGACCTTAGGTCGACACATTTTTGCTGAGGTTTTTCTCTCTCCTCTTGCCCAACAGAAAGGTCGACACTTTCTCACATAGATCGACCCTTTACTCTCGGCTCAAAAAAGGTCGACCCTTATCAGTTTTAGATCGACCCTTTCGTTCGAGAATTTGAATTCTGAAGTTCCAACGGGAAGATTTTTGTGCATTAAATGCCTCCAACGTTCTGATTTCTTGGAGGGGCTATATAAGAAGCTTCAATACCTATTTGATGGTAAAGAAACATAGAAGAAAAATATAGAGAAAGCAAGAAGAACATAAGGGCACATCATATACTCCTCCATCCACTCTCAGATGCCCATATTCTAATTCAACATCTCTTGAGATTTTGTTGATTGGTTCTTCACTAACAACTTGTGATATCTCCTCTCCTCTATTGTAATTTTAATTGTATATCTTTTGAGAGTGAGAGAAATTTGTAGTGAGCTTTTTACATTGTATTATCACCTCACAAGGAGGACAAAGCTTCTGTCACTACTTTGTTAGAGCCGGATTACTCCAGTTGCTCAACAACTTCTCTGCTAAAGGGATTTCGGCTTCTCTTTGCCTCAAGAAAGAAGGTGGTTCCGCTTCACCCATAACCGAAGAATAGGCATCGATTGGCTTCAACAATTGAAGGTTGGAAGATAGCCTGCAAATCTTCTAGATCGGAGGATTGCCTGCAAATCCTTTGTATCAGGTTTGGAGTGCACCCGTAAGCACTTCCTCATAGTGGAAACTCAAGTGCACTTGAGAGAGTGGACGTAGGACGGGTTTTGGCCGAACCACTAAATATCTTGTGTTATGGTTTGAATTTCTCTCTCTCTATCTCTTTACCTTTGTGCATATTTATTTGATCATACTTGTTGCACGCACACTTATAGATTTCGCATCTTGTTTTTGTAAAAGAGTTTAAAAAGCGTTAAGTTTGCTAAGTAAACCTATTCACCCTCCCTCTAGGTTTCACATCTGGGTCAACACTGACGTTTCGAGTGAGAACCCTTTACCTTTTTGTTTCTTCTCTAGTCTATTGGCCTTTTTTTACTTTTCTTTTGTGTTTCTATTATATTTTATTTGTTTTTAACTCTATTTTTTTCCTTTTTTGAGCAGAAATGTCGAAGAGGCCTGATAAATCCCTACTCCTGAAGGCTCGGGCTCAGCGCAGCGAGGAGGTGGAGCCCACGATGTCTAAAAAACTGAGAAAGTGTCTGTCCTCTTCCTCGAAGGACCAACCCACACTCGTTGTGAAGTTGGATCCACTTGAGGGCCTCCTACCAACGGGTCCCACACCTCTGGTGGAGGAGGCTCCTCTGGTAGCGGCTGCTGCACTCGGCCCTTCCACTGAGGTAACTGCCTCCCCAGCTATCTTAGACCTTCCTCATCCGAGCTCTTCCTCGACTGGGGACCTTCTGACCAGCTTCAACCGAGCCAAGGTCAAGATGTCTGACTTCATTGGAGAGGTCAACCCCATCTTGTTCGAGGTCAGAACGGTCCCCCTAGCCAAGGAACTACTCATGGATCTAACCCGGGTAAGCTTTTATTTATGTTTTTATTCATTTCTTCTTACTTTTACTCATTTCGTCGTATCTGATCTCTTTTTTTTTATTTTTTCTTTTTAGGCTTGTGCTCGGGCTATTAATATTTCCAGCCACTACTACTAGCGGGAGGTTCTTAGTGCCATTGAGAGCAAGAAGGCTGCATCCACGGTGGCCAAGCTCTTGGGGCAGGTCGAGCAGCTAAAAAGGGGCAGAACTGAGGCACAACAGCTGGCTGCCGAGGCTAAGAAGGAAGCAGTTGGCCCCCTCGCTGAGAGGGAGGCTGGCGAGAAGGCGAGGGCCCAGGACGAGGTGAGGGTCAAAGAGCTGGAGGCATTGCTGGCCACGGTCGAGAGCAGGGCCTCCACTAAGCTCTTGGCCAAGCTATCTAAGGCCAAGGAGGAAGTTGTTGAGGCTTTCAAGACCTCTAAAGATTTTAATATGGAGACCACTGAGTACTACATCAGTGGTTTCAACGCAATGAAGCCCCGAGCAGCGGCCTCCTTAAAAGAGTTAGACTTCTCCCCTTTCTCTGGGATTATGACGATTTAGAAGCCGAGAAAAGGGGCTCAGTCAAGAAGCTTGCAAAGAATCTCTCGGCCTGACCTCCTTTTTTCTTCTTTTTTGTCGTTATGTAGTTTTTGCTTTCTTTCCTTTGTACTTTTTGTAAAAACAATCTTACAATATGAATGAAAGGCAACTTTTGGATATCTTCACTCCCAGTCTGAATGAATACATTACTTTATTTTTTGTACCTTTATTTCGCTAAGTGTTGTATGTCTCAGTCAGCTTTCTTAAGCGACTACTTGTTTATATCTTTTTATTTTGCTAAGTGTTAGACCTCTCGATCGGTCTTTCTACCTTTTGATAAATGAATGGAATACTTTATCTCTTAATGATATTTTGTACTTTTCCATTTAATTTTTTTCTAAGTGTTGGGTATCTCGGTCGGGCTCTCTATTAGCCTTTTTCCTGTTCAGACTGATCAGAACTCGAGGTAATGAAAATTACCAAGTGTTTAATACCTTGGTTGGACTCTCAAACCATTCGACTGCTAGTCCTTAAAATAATCTGGTAGGAATTCTTCTAAGTCTTTAGATTCTTGGTCGGTATCTTCAAATAGCCCGACCTTTTGTTTGCTCATCTTGATCCTAAAGTGATCTTGTTTGTAAATTTTACATGCTTTGGTCGATCTCTTCAAGGGCTTGGTTGGATCCTTGAGTGATTCAATCATTCTTTGACCGACCAAATCCTAAAATTGTAACATCCCGTAATTTCTAAATAAAATCTTAAGGAAAAAAATTAATATTTATCTAGCTTAAAGTGGTGTTTAATAATTAATCTTGGCCCAAATCATTTAATTTGAGTAATAAGGGAGATTAATTACAAAACTTTCCAGAATGGGTGGAGTGTGGGATAACTTTCTGCTGGGTGGAGATATTTTTTGGAAAGGCAGATCAAGATGTTAGGCCTTGGGGGCTGCCAGCTCCCCCTTGTCCCACTACTTGTGTCCCTCCACCAGTACCACTGTCAGGGTAATATTCCCCCAAAGATGAAATATGCAATTCCCTCTCTAGAACAGCTAAAATCCTCTTCTCTCTAAGAAACCTGAAACCACCAGTCTCCCCTACGAAAATCTGAGAGCTCTTTTATTGGTTATGTGAAATCGTGTGAATGAGTGAGTGGAGTTCATCCCTAGGGCTTTGAGGGTCCTGAAACTGGAGCAATGGGTTGTTCCCATACCCTTTCACAGAAGAAATGAAGGAAAGAAGAGACGAGGAGAGCCGTGACCACCATTGGAGTCATTTTTGAGATCTTGAGGTAAAGATCATGTTCTAACCTCTCATATGAGTTACATCTTGAAATACCACCCATAAAAAAGTATAGAACCTAGACCCTTTGGCCTTCAGTTCTTTTCCTAGCTCTAGGCCATGCATTTGTAGAGGTTATCCTCGGTCGAATACCTTAAAGGGAAAAACCCAGTTCCTTTTTAGAAAATTTGGAATGAAAGATCCCTGTGAGGGATTTTGGAGGGTGGAATGAGAGGGATGTAGGAGGGAGGAAGTTAAGGAAGGATTTGAGACTTTGGGAGAAGGTTAAATCACTTTCCTTCTCCCCAAACAGAACCTTAAACTAGAAAATAGCTAAAAATAGAGCAGCTGTGATTTCTGGAATTTGGGTCGACCCAACCCTCCTGTGTGTCGACCCAAAGAATGTTAGCTCTCTGTAGTTTTCACAGGCGGTGAGTTGAGTCGACCCACAAAGCCAATGAGTCGACATAAATGAGTTTCAACCTCTGTAGTTCTGACAGGTGGTGAGTTGAGTCGACCCATGAAGGTGGGGTGTCGAGTCATAGTGTTTCTGCTCTGTATTGTTCTAACAGGCGGTGGGTTGAGTTAACCAATGAAGGTGGGGTGTCGACCCAAGGCTAGACCATCTGCATGTGTCGATCCAAACATTGGATGAGTCGACCCAAGACCTTGTCCCGCGCGGTTGAGTTGAGACTGTCGATACTTACATCGACCCAACCCCTTTTTTGTGCATAGCTGAGTCGACCCAAGACCCATATGTGTCGACCCAACACCAACCCGTGTGCATGAGTCAATGTGTATCAACCTTTGCCTCGACCCAAACCTTTCTGTGGGTACCGTGAGTTGACCCAATGGAGAAGTGAGTCGACCCAGAGCCTCGTGAGTCGACCCAACCCATTCCTGAGTCGACTCAAAGCAATGAAAAATAATACCTTCCTGTTAGGTTTCTGAGCCTTTGTGGCCACTTTTGACCTTAAGTTTCTTCATGGAAAATGTACCTAATAATTATATCTATCCTTTAAATTTATACCAAGAATTACTGAGGAGGTCTGATCACTTAATTCAACTTTTCCAAACATCATAGGATGGGAAAACTTCTAGGTTGAGGATAGAACCTGTTCCAGTGGGAATTAGGGGCCTTAGAAAACCATAGGGTCATGACATTAGATGTAGGGACCATGCGAAGTTGCTTCTTATACATGTTTTATTGTGTAATCTAGGTCCCGGAGGTTTAAACACTAACAAAGAAGAGGTTGTTCGTGAAGCTTTCAAGTAAAAGGTGAGAGTGGCTAGTTCATGTAAAATGAAATGTATATAACATGGTTTTTCATAAATGTTTTGAATAGTATGTTTTGTGATGATCTCATGGGTATTTTTCCTAAAAGTATGTCTTAGTGTTAAATGAAGATTACTTCTCTTTTATTAAATGCGAGCATATCTCTATATGAATGATGAGATCAAAATGGTATCTTGAGTTATATGTGTTGTTTGTATATGCCAAGTTATAGCGGGTAACCATTCCGGAGGACCCCGTGTGTGGGTGCCTGATAGCCATTAAAGGCTTTACCCCATCTATGGGTGGAATTATGATAGCCTTAAAGGCTCACTCTTGTGTGGATGTTGTATAGTCTTAAAGGCATTGCCTCTAAGAGGGTGGAAGTTCAGTGCTGGACATAATACACTTACCACTAGTGTTATATATAAGTGGGCCTTTTACACGCCACTCTAAAATAAAAGTGTTGTAATGAGGAAACGGTACCGTCAGAACTCCCGATCGTGAGGTTAAAGGACTACTTGGGCATTATACATGTGTGTTGGGTGTGGTGTATTCATATGTATGCTTGTGAGGTATAACATGTGAATGTTGATGTTTAAATGCTTTGACAAATGTATTTCAAAGTATGATGTTGGAAAAGCATGGAAACCCATTTTACATGTGTGAGTGATGTTGCTTTTTATATAAAATGCATTATGCCATGTGACATTTTTATATCTTATTTCATTTTATACTAAGCCACTCTCCTGTAACCTTGTGGTTGTAGATTTCAGTTCCGGGTAGACTCTTATTCCATTAGTGCCATGTCGAAAGGAAAGAAGATCCATTGCAGAGGCTATGCTTGGGGTTGTTTTGTGTATACAGATGTTAATGATGTTAGAATATAACTAGAAAATAGATGCCATTTATTTTTGTTTTGTTTGGGATGGAGTATCCCTTAGTGGATTATATGCATGACGTATGAGTATGGTTGTTGATTACCTTTATTTGGTGTAATGCAGAGTGCATCCCTTATGATTATATACTTATTCCTGTTTAGGTAAGCTATACCACCCCTTCCAAGTGGGATTACTTACCCTATTTGGGAGAGGGGTGTTACACAAATGATCTGGCTATTTGAACATTTTATAGAATTCTTTGAGGCCTCGGCTGCATCCTCAGGCGATCCAACCGTTCTTTAGCTGACCAGGTCCTCAGGCAACCTGGCTGTTGAACTGTCGAAATCTTTGAGGTCTCGGTTGGATCCTCGAATGACCCAACCGTTCTTTGGCCGTCTAGGTCCTCAGGTGACCTGGATGTTGAGCTTGTAGTAGATGTCTTTAAGGCCTCGATTAGATCCGTAGGCAATCCAACCGTTCTTTGGCTGATCAGGTCCTCAAGCGACCTGGCTGTTGAACTGTCAAAATCTTTAAGGCCTCGGGTGGATTCTTAAGTGATCCAATCGCTCTTTGGTCGACTAAGTCCTCAGGCGGCCTGGCTGTTGAACTTGATGTAGATGTCTTTTTTGCCTCGGTTGGATCCTTAGGCTATCCAACCATTCTTTGGCTGACTAGGTCCTCAGGCGACCTAGATGTTGAACTTATTGTAGATGTCTTTCTGGCCTTGGTTGGATGCTTAGGTGATCCAACCATTCTTTGGCCGTTTAGGTCCTCAAGCGACCTGGCTATTGAAGTGTTGAAATCTTTAAGGCCTTGGTTGGATCCTCAAGTGATCCAACCGTTCTTTGGCCGACTTGGTCCTCAGGCGACCTAGTTGTTGAACTTGTTGGAGATGTTTTTTTTTCCTCGGTTAGATCCCTAGGCAATCTAACTGTTCTTTAGCCGGCCAGGACCTCAAGCGACTTGGCTGTTAAGTTTCTTTTGTAGATGTAGAGTTTGTGGAGAAAGAAAAAGAAAGACAATGTATAAAAAGGATGCTTTTTATTGTAGTCGTTCACATGTTTCCTTTTACATTCTTCCTTACTGGTAGTATTTTCTAAGATGCTCGGCATTCTATGCATGTGGAAGTATCTTGCCGGTCACATCTTTTAGTCGGTACACCCCAGACCTTACTCGATCTTATACTTGATAAGGCCCTTCCCAACTCAGTCCCAACTTTCCCTCTCGGGGGTCTTTAGTGGCGAGAGAAACTTTCTGGAAGACCAAGTCTCCTATTTTGAATTCTCTCTTTCTGACGTTGCCATCGTAGTACCTCTTCATTCTCTGCTGGTAGGCCATCGTTCTGAGAGCTGAGGCTTCTCGAATCTCATCTATCTGATCTAAGCTTTCTCGAAGAGCTTTGTCATTCCTTTCTTCGTCGAAGTTGGTGGTCGAATGGGTTGCTAAGCTGATTTCAACTGGGATGACTGCCTTGATCCTGTAGGCGAGCCTGAATGAGGTCTCTCCTATTGGAGTTCGCACTGTTGTTCGGTATGCCGAAAGAACGTTCGGGAGCTCCTAGGCCCATAGGCCTTTTGCTGACTCCAATTTGGTATTGATTATTTTCAGGATTGTTCTGTTGGTCACCTCAACTTGCCCATTAGCTTGGGGTGGGCAGGTGAGGACTACCTATTCTGGATTCCTAGTTGGCCATAGAACTCTTTGAACACTTTGTTGACGAATTGCTTACCGTTATCGATGATGATGCTCCTTAGGATGTCGAATTGACACACGATTGACTTCCATACGAACTCTATTGCTTTATGCTCGGTAATCTTTGCTAGTGGCTCTGCTTCCACCCATTTGGTGAAATAGTTGATCGTTACTACTAAAAATTTCACTTGACCTCTCCCGGTCAGAAACGATCCTATAATGTCGATTCTCCACTGGGTGAATGGCCATGGGCAGTGATTACAGTGAGCTCCTCTGGTGGCTACCTGGTCGTGGTTGCGAACCTCTGGCACTTGTCACATTTCTTGACAAAACTTTATGTATCCTTCTGTATTGTTGGCCAATAGTAGCCAGCCTTTAGGATTTTTCCCGATAAGGCCCGACCGCCCGAATAATTGCCACAAATTTTCTTATGTATCTCTTTCATTACGTACTCAGATTCTTTCTCTGATATGCATCTTAGGTAGGGTACTGAGAAACCGCATTTGTATAGGTTGTTGTCGAGGAGCACGTACTTACTCGCATGGTATCTTAACTTTCTGGCATTGGTTTTGTTGCTCAGCAGCTGACCACTTTGCAGAAAGTTGATGATATCTTCTGCCCAAATTATACATACCTACGCCATGCTGACTATTATTGGTGTCTCCTTTTGAGCGATGCACGGCTGGGTCACATACTCTATCAATACCCTTCTACCCATCTGTCCCTCGGGAGCTGAGGCTAGTAGAGCAGAATCATTGGCTCACTAGTTGTTATCCCTGGGGACTCTTTCAATCTGGAACTTGTCGAATTTAGCTTTGAGGTCCTCCATGACAGTCCTATAGGCTTTCATTCACTCCTTTCGAACTTCATACTCTCCTTACACTTATCCGACCACCAATTGTGAGTCACTAAGGATCTTGATCTGCTTTGCCCCTAGTGCTAGTGCCATCCTGAGGTTGGCTATGACGGCTTCATACTCTACCTCATTGTTGGTCGCTCAAAAACCGAAATGCATAGCATACTCCAATGCATCTCCTTGTGGGGAGACGAGGACCAGACCGGCACCACAGGAGGACTTGTTTGTAGACCCATCTACATTTACTGTCCATACTTGTCGAGCATCAAAGATGACCTCGGGCTCAGGATCAGTTGTCGAGCGATCGATTGTTGATTGAGTTTGCAGTTGCTCGATAGGAGGCGGCTCGGTCGTGAACTCTACGATAAAATATTCCACCTTTTGCCCTTTGATGGCAGGTCGTGGTCGGTACTAGATGTCAAACTTGTCCAACTCCATTGACCATTGTGACAAGCGTCCAAAAGTCTCTGGCCTTTGTAGTATTTGACGCAGTGGCTGATCTGTCAGCACGACTATGATATGAGCTTGAAAGTAAGGGCGCAGTTGCCTAGCCGAGATGGTTAAGGAAAATGCCAACTACTCTACCCGGTGGTATTTAGATTCTACTACCCAAAATGCTCGACTGCTATAGTAGATGGGTTTCAGGACCCCTGCATCTTCTTAGATGAGGGCTGAACTTACCGCTATCTCTGACACTGCTAGGTAGAGCAAGTGCTCTCTTTCGGGTACTACTCGGGAGAGCAATGGAGGAGAGGTCAGGTATACCTTGAGATCGACGAATGCTTGCTCACAGTTCTCCGTTCAGTCGAATGCTTTCTTTAAGACATTGAAAAGTGGGGCACAGCGGTCGATCGCCTTTGAAATGAATCAGTTCAGGGCTGCCAACTGACCTGTCAGCTTCTGTACTTCTTTGACCATTCTTGGAGACTACATCTCCAACACTGCTTTAATCTTTTTAGGATTATCCTCGATCCCTCATTTGCTAATCATGAACCCGAGGAATTTGCCTCCCGACACTTCGAATGCGCACTTAGCTAGATTCAGCTTTATATTGAAGTCATGCAGTGCTTGAAAGGTTTCTTCAAGGTTCGCGAGGTGGTCAATAACTTTTCGGCTTTTGGTCAGCATGTCATCGACATAGACCTCAATGTTCCTGCCAATTTTCTTTTTGAAGATGAGATTGACCAGACACTGGCAAGTTACCCCAGCGTTCTTGAGGCCAAAGAGCATTACTCAGTAGCAGTAAATCCCGCAATCCGTGCTGAAGAAGATTTTCTCTTGGTCGACCTCGTTCATGAGCATTTGGTTGTACCCCAAGAAGACTTCTATGAAGCTGAGAAGTTCATTGCCGCTGGTAGAGTCCACTAGCTGGTCAATCCTAGGAAGATGATAGTTATCCTTCAGACAGGCCTTGTTTAGGTCAGTGAAATCGATGCACATTCTCCACTTGCCATTTGATTTCTTCACCATAACTACGTTGGCTAGCCAATCAGGATATCGCACTTCCCGAATGAACCCCACCTTTATTAGTCGGTCGACCTCGACTGCTGTGGCTTCGTTTCTTTCTTTAGCAAAGATTTGTTACTTCTGTTTGACTGGCTTATGGAGCAGATCAATACAGAGGTGATGTCTGACCACCTCCGAACTGATCCTAGTCATATCTTCGTGCGTTTAAGCGAAGATGGACTGATGCCTCTTCAAAAATTAGATCAGCTCGACCTGAAGGTCAGGAGGAAGAGCTGACCTGATTTGAACTTCTTTTTTGGGCCTACTATTATCTATGCTGACTTTAATCAAATCTTTCACCAGTTCTCCTCTTTAGACGAGCTCTTCATCTCGAACTTCATCGGTGTCAAAGGTCAGCATTTCCTTCAACTTGGGCCCTCTGAGAGAGGTGTTGTAGCACTTTCGGGTAGTGGTCTGGTCTGCTTTGAGTTCTGCCACTCCATGCTTGGTCGGATATTTGAGCATGAGATGGTAGGTTAAAATGACAGCTTTCAGCTAATTGAGGGCTGGTCTCCCTAGAATGACATTATAGGCTGATGGGCAGTCTACCACCAAAAAGTTGACCATCTAAGTCATGTGCTTCGGGCTAGAGCAGATTGTAAAGGGTAATTCGATCGACCCTAGTGGATATATCTTTTCTCTGGTGAACCCTACCAAGGGTGACCTGACCGGGTGTAGTTTCTCTCAACCTTTGTTGAGTTGGTCGAAAGCGTTGAGGAATAGTATATCGGCTGAACTGCCATTGTCCACTAGGATCCTGTGTACCTTATAGTTTACAAGAACCATGGTAAAGACCAGGGGGTCATCGTGTGGTTGTTGAACTCCACGAGCGTCAAATTCAGAGAAGGTTATAACCTTCTCGATTTTAGGAGCTTTGCTTGGACGATCGACAACATAGACCTCACTCGGCCCCTCGGTCCTTAATCGTCGAGAATAGGCCTTCCTGGAAGAACCGTTTCTCCTCCCTAGCGAACCCACTGCAGATCACTCGGACCTCACCTGGAAAATTCCTATCCTAATCCCTGGTGGCTTGTGGTGGTCTGTCTTCCTGACCACGAGGATCTTCTCTGTTCTGCCGATCGGCCAGAAATTTGTTGAGCCTACCTCTTTGGATCAGTGCTTCAATCTTCTCATTCAAGTTAAAGCAGTCTTTCGTGTTGTGGCCATGATCCTTATGGAAACATCAATACTTATCAAGATTGCGTAGGTTGGGTTGGGTTTTCAGCTTCTTCGGCCACCGCAGCTCGGGGTCGTTCCTGATCTGCAACAAGACCTTCTTGACAAATGTGTTTAGGGGCGTATACTTCTCGAAATGACTAGTCGATATTCAGGGCCATTTAGAATTAGCCTGACAGTGTTGCTGACGATCGAAGTCCCGAGATGACCTTGGTCGGTCTGACTCATCTCGCTTCTTTTGGTCATTCTTCTCCCGTTCATCACCTTTTTTGTTCAGCTTAGAGGATCGGTCCTCTTCGGCGTTCATTGCATCCTCAACGTTCATGTGCTTCTGAGCCTTCATAATGAGGTTAACCATGCTAGTCAGGGCTGTCTTTGCTAGCAAGAAGAGGAACTTCATTGGCTGGAGGCCACCCATGAACGCTGTCAATGCCACTTTATCGTCGATGTCATCGACCTTCAACGCTTTGGCATTGAACTGAGTTATGTAGTGACGTAAAGTCTCAATTTTTCCTTGCTTGACATTGAGGAGGTATATGGCTGACCTCAGGTGTCGTTGAACACCAATGAAGTATCCCACGAATAGTTTGCTCAACTGAGTGAACGAGGAGATGGATCCACTTTTTAGCTTACTGAACCACACGCGAGCTGACCCCTTTAGAGTGATTGGGAATGCTTGGTACATGATCTCATCTAGGATGGTGTGTAGATGCATATAGGCTTTGTACATTTCCAGGTGGTCCAGGAGGTCCTTTAGTACGTCGAAGGCGTCTATTTAAGGCATCCTGAACTTGAATGGCAGGGGCTCGGCCATGACTTCTGCTGAGAATGGTAAATTTTTCCTTTGCACCAGCTCATCATAAACCATTACAATTTTTCCTTTCATAACTGCCATCACGTTGTTGAGCTGGTCCTTGACCTCTCGCAACTCGACCTCCACGGCAGTAGAGGCTTCAGTCCTCTCGGGCTGATTGTCCTTGTTTCATTTGGGGGCTTAGTTTTGAACCTGAGGATAGGTCCTGCTCTCGGTGATATCTTCATTCTCACTTGGGTGTTCCTCTTTCGGGCCTTGCCTTTGATCATTAGGCCGTTAAAAAGTGATCGTTTGCCTGCCCTCGGGATGAGGAATCCGAGGAGGGAGGGGAGGGATAGGCAGAAGTCAAGCTTTTTCGTCGAGCCTCTAATTGATGGCTTGATTTTGGTGAACCATGCATTGGATCAGTTAAGTCAAGTCCCGCAATTGTTGCTCGATGTTAGGTTGTTGGTTCCCCTAGGGGTTGCTTTGGTGGCGATTTCTTTTAGAGGCCATGAATCTTGTAGCAACCATTCAGATTATAAACTACCGAGGAGAGGAACAATGATCAATCGTTCCCACAGACGGCGCCAGATGTTCGTGTCTGAATCTGGACGGTTCTCCGTGATCGACTTCTTGATCGGTATGCCCCCAAAGCTATGATCAAGATGTTCCTTTTCGTTGATTATGATCCTACAAAACGTTAGAACATAGGCACCAGTGTGGTGCCGACCTATGATTCCCCAATGATAAAGTCAGTGGATAGGCAATAGATCATGAAAACTATCAAATGTAGAGACTGTATGTAGAAGTATGTAGGAAGTGGCGTACCTTTTTTGTATGTAGGTTGTTGCTACTTATAGAGATGTAGAAGCGTGGATCCTAGGATTCGATAGGGGTGAATCCCTGATTTTCTATGATTGGGCGAGATCTCTAGGATAGGATAGAGGCCAATCAATGATTTGCTGACCCGAGCAAGAATCTCAAGATTTGTGACGATCTGATCACTGATCTTTCACCGGGACTGGTGCTAGAATGATCTCAGGAGAGATCGTCAGCGTTGATTTTGGAGCTTGCCCTTACTCGTGCTCTACTCGGCCAGTTTGGATGATCGAGTGTATAATCTGACCGAGCATTGAATCAGCTCTTGATCACTGACGCTTGAGTGTGTGCGATATCTAGGGTTTGCACATGCCTTGATGTTCCCTCGGGTCTTAGCTCTGTCTCTCAGGAGCATCCACAAGCAGAGTGAGTACCCAGCTAGGGTCGACTCATGGTCGTCTCGGGTCGACTCATGGTTGTTGCGGAGGATGCCGAGGGAATGCATGTGCCCCTGGTCAGTTAATGCTGTTATCTTAGTTTGATTGACTGGTTATTTATTCTCACAATGTCGGTCGGTCGGTGTTTTGATATTTAGTTATACTCCTATTGGTCGATCTTGACCGACCGATCTATTCATACTCATCACACTTAATTGAAGAGACTGTCGTAAATTTCTTGCTATGTAGTTTTTTTTTACTCTTTTTCCAAATCTTTCAGTTGATATGAATATAAATTCTCAAGGGAAGGAATTAAATTAGGCCAGTAGCTTGTTTTGGTTTGTCTCCTTCGTTTAAGGACAAAAAAAATTGCATTAAACTTTAGACATTAAGGCTATGTTTGTCACACCCCAAACTCAGAAGCATAACCAGCCATTGATCACGGGTCTCGGCCCAATAAGCCACGAAAACCTAACATTAAAACAATTAACAAAAACACTAACCGATCTAAAATGCAAAGGGTCGATGAAAAAGATTGATAATAATTATTTGTAGGTCACCGACAACCCACTAAGATAATAACCAAATATGTTTGTCCAAATGTCAACTCGTCATAAAAAATAATACCGTCTCAAAAAATGCAAAATAAAATGTTCTAAGAGGTCACTAATATTGAATCCCATGACACTACTGAGTCCTCTACTAGCTCTTTCACTGATCACCTGAAATGTTGAAATACAACGTCAGGTCATAGTCGGTGAATGGAAAGCATGCATAACAGAGATACAATTTTAAAATAGGGTATTAAAATAAAATTAATTAAACATAATCATGGCATACGATAAGTGGTATAAAATTGTATGATAGCACAAACCATCTTTTTTTTTTTGCCAAAAATTTATATTTTCAATTATCTAGATAAAATCACATGATCTCATTGTCAATGATGAACAATGAGTATATCAAATCTAAACATTATAACTGTCAATATCATAATGGTAATAACGATATGATCATCAATAATCTGTGGGAGCCATAACCATAAAAAGTAAACAGTGCCACAATAAATAATACTCGGGACATCCGCGGTCCATTAGATCCAACATCAAACTTAGATTCACCTCAGGATGACGCCTGAGTCTTTTTTCTAAAATAATTCAGTTTCGGTCACCTGACAACACCAGGACTGTCTCTTAAACCTTTGAGCAATTAGAGTCACCACGTTACAAGGCCGAGCCTTTTCCCTAGCAGCCAGAGTCACCTCTGTAGAGGGCGTGCCCCATGGACTTTTAACATGGTCCCAAAAAAGTTTCATAAATCATACCATATAAATATGTAATAAAAAATCCATGTAATAAATTATAGTAAAAAAAAATATATGCCATGAGATTTACATAACATTTGTATAATGGTATAATTAAAAGAATTTTAAAATACATACATATATATATATATATATATATTCTTTTTAAAACCAATTGGGAATATGTGGTAATTTATTAAAAGTAAGTAGCATGCCAAAACACTCACCTAAAGTCCAAAGAACGTATTACGCGTAACGATAACGACAATATAAGATTTGACCTTCACCCTAAATTATGCAACCATAAAAGATCGTTATTAATATTTA
>JAUTBS010133005.1:0-12473 GCA_032361285.1 Aequorea victoria | reverse complement strand
TCTTCTTTTGCATGTTCTCTCTTTAATCCCCTTTCTGTATATGTTGCTTTTGATAAATTTAAGACAAGAACAGGACGAAACGGTTAAGTAGAGGTCAATCCTCGGATTGGGTGAGAGGGGTGCCTAACACCTCCCCTTTCGTACCCCGGCCCCCGAACCAAGATCTCTGGTTATGACAGGCTGGTTTACCTTGAAAATGCCCCCCTTTTTGATTTCTTGATTTTTCCCAAAACCAAGTGGTGACTCTAAAAAAAACTCGCACGGTCCTCAAACCCATCATAGGACGCACATTTTGGTGGAAAAACCCATCCTCTCCCTTACTCCTTGGAGGCAGGGCGATGAGAGGGCGGGGTCCCCACAGCGTGCGTCATGTTCATGTGGCGTGCACCAGATTAAGAGGTAACGTGAACCACCTCTGTTAAATACCAATGGCCTTCTAGTAGATTTTTGCATCTGTGTATCAACAACATGCTTCTGTGTTCATTTTGTACACTGATGTGTTTCCATCTCACTTTTTAACATGCAATAAGTGTAAGTATACTTAAAAGACTTTAGTTTTAGGTTAGGCATTACTTCATTATTTGGTTTTTCATGATCTCTCTTCAACTCCCATTCTGTATATGCTACTTTTGAAAAACTCAAGATAAGAACTAAATAAATGGTTTAGTTGAGATCGATCTTCTGATCAGGCGAGAGGGGTGCCTAACACCTTGCCTTCTCGTACCCTAACTCTCGAACCATTATCTCTGGTAACGACGGACTAGTACCTTGAAAGTTTTGTTTTTTTGATTTATCATTAAAAATTAAATGGCGACTCTAATTGTGCAACCCTTAACACGGATGCATTTGGGGCTTTCTTTTCAAAAATATAAAACCCTGCTTCTCTTTAAAAAAAATCTTAAAACTGAGAGCGTCTTTAAAGAATAAGTTTTTTAAAAGGGAGGGCGGCGCATTTTTGGAGAGTATTCCTCACAATATTTATTTATATTCATTGTGGTTAACACTCATAGTTGCGGTTGACCTTGTACTTAATGACTTTTGAAGTTGTTTCAGGTGAAAAATTATGTGTCAAATAGTTATAAGAATTAATAATTAAATTTCCAAACAGAGCACTATCTCAGGCCTAAAGATAAATATTTTTAAAAATTTATAGAAGGTTTGAGTTGACCCAAGTTCTTATGTGAGTTGACCTAAACAGACAATCTCTTGAGATCTCTTGTAGGCTTATCTCAGTATCGACCGTGAGTTGACCCAAAGTTCTTTATGAGTCGACCCATCATCATGGTGACTCGACTCAAGTATTGGATCTAAGGACCTTAAGCTGAAGTACATCAGCTCATATATCAACTCAAACGCGAAGACATCATGTGAGTTGACCTAAGTCATTTATGAGCTGAGGTGCATCAACCCTCAAGTTGACCCAAGTATTGGGTCTAAAGACCTTGAGTTGAAGTACATCAGCTCACATATCAGCTCAAAGGTGAAGACATCAAGGAAAATGTGAGTTGACCTAAGTCATTTATGAGCTGAGGCACATTAATCCTCAAGTCGACCCAAGTATCAACTCAAAAGAAAAAATATGTGTGAGTTGACCCAAGCTACACATGAGTCGACTCACAGATGAAGGACTGCAATAAAGTCGAGACATCATCACTCTAAGTTGACCAAAACATCAAGATGAGTCGACTCACGGGCAAAGAATTTTTAATTCCACTAAAGGATCAAGGCAATGAGTCGATCCACATCCAACATAAGTCAACCAATGGGTGCAAACTTTAAATTCAGCGCAAAGATCACACATGACAGTAGGTCATATCTTAGTGCATTTAATGCCAAGATTTAATTTGCAATGGTAATATTGGATTTTGAAATTATATAAAGCAGTGAGTATCAATCATTGCATCTCAAAAGAATACAAGAAATCATTGAGTAAAGATCAAACCCTGTCATTTTCTTATAGATCTGCATTCTTGAGAAAAACTCTAGCCGCCTACAGTTCATCTATTTCTGATTTTTCTTTTGAGAGATATGCTGTATATTCCCTCTTCTAAGAGAGTTTTTTATCATGGTTTGTAAACTAAACTACTTTCAAATCTTTGTAAAATGAGGGCGAGTCGCCCTTGATTGTTCTCTATGTGTGATAAATCACACAAAGGTAAGATCACAAATGCTAGAAGTTTGGTGGCTTTGAAACGCAGCTTAGTGAATCTTTAAAAGACTGTAAAAAGTTTAAGTGCACCCGTAAGTACTTAGAGATAGTGGAAAATACTCAAGAGAAGCTTGAGTGGACATAGGCTTGAATATCCGAACCACTATAAAATTAACAGCGTCTTTTCTCCTTATCTTCTTCTCTATATTGTTTGATTGTCATACTACTTGCTTTATATTGTTTAAATAATTTTTAAAACAAATTTTTTTTAAAGACTCTATTCACCCCTCTTCTAGGGTCATTTTTTGTATAATAATTTGTATCAGAGTCTATTCTCTCCTTTTTGACTTAACAGTCTAAGAGAATCTTATGACAAACTCTGTTGGAATCACCCTTGCTGAGGGCCAATCCATAAATAAACCACCCTTATTTAGTGAGATAAACTATAACTACTGAAAAGTAAAAATAAAATATACATACAAGCAGTAGATTATGAATTATGAAAAATTATTATATATGGTCCTAAAAGACCTATCAAAGTGATTGAAGGAACAACCGTAATTCAAGAAAAAAAAAGAAGTATGGGATAAACAACGAAACTCTAGGGTAATGAATATTCTATATTGTTCCTTAGATCCAAATGAGTTCAATAGAATATCCATATGCGAAACATCAAAAGAAGTATGGGATAAACTTGAAATAACTCATGAAGGCACAAACTAAGTTAAAGACTCTAAAATCAGTATGCTTGTGCATGAGTATGAATTGTTTAAGATGCACAATGATAAAAACATCTCTAGCATGTTTACTCGTTTTACTAACACGATTAATTCTTTGGAATCTCTTGGAAAAATATATACTAATGTGGAAAATATGAGAAAAATTCTTAGGTCTTTGTCAAAAAGTTAGGATGCAAAGGTCACAGTAATTCAAGAAGCAAAAGACTTCGATATACTTAGCCTTAATGAACTCATAGGGTCATTGATAACTCATGAGATTGTAATAAAAGGAAGATTGGAAAAATAGGAGCCAAAGGCAAGAAAATGCATGGAACTAAAGTCTTCACATCAAGAGTCATCTTACAAAGAAGGATCAAGCAACTTTGATGATGATGATGAAGACATGACACTCCTAAGTCGAAAGTTTAACAAATTCCTTAAGAGTTCTAGAAGCTTCAAAAGAAGACCTTTTAAGAGAGATTTCAACAAGGGAGAATCAAGAAAGAAGGACATGACCAAGAAGGGTCCCCTCATATGTTTCGAATGTAAGAAATCGAAGCACTTCAAGGAAGACTGTCCTCTCCTAAAAAAAGAAAAGTCTATTCAATAAAAGAGCAATGAAAGCTACATAGGATGACTCAAATGAAAGTCAAGAATAATCAACATCAAGCGATGAGGAGATCGTGAATATTTGTCTCATGGCCAATGAAGAAGGTGACAGTGATGATAAGGTAATCTCAAACCTAAATAACTATGATGAACTTCAAGACGCTTTTAATGAATTACATTGTGAATTTAAAAAGATTGAACTGAAAAGTAGAACTACTAAAAATAAAATTACAAGCCTTTCAAAAGAACATGAAGAATTAAAAGTCTTGAATGAAACATTAATTCTTGAGAAAGATAAACCATCACAAAGTCATAAAGTAACTTTTCTAGAAAGTAATTGAAACTTTGAAATTAAAAGTTGATGATTTATTAGGAATTGTCACAAAGTTTAGAAAATGTGAAGAAAATCTTAACAAATATTTAGGACAACAAAGATATATTTACAATAAGGTCGGTATAGGCTATGAAAGATCTAACGATCAAAAGTTTTTAAAAGACCTAACAATTCATGAAATACCATGTTGTGAATATTGTAGTAAACTAGGTCATATTAAAAAGAATTGTAAAGACAAAAATAAGATTTGGGCTCCTAAAAGAACGCATCCTACAAAAACTAACATTGAATAACCCAAGAAGAGGTGGGTACCAAAAGAAATTATATGAATAATTTTTTAAGTATACTTAAATTCTACTACACACAAGAACAACTGGTCTTTAGATAGTGAATGCTCACGACATATGACGGGCGACAATACTAAATTCATTTCAATCACACAATAGAATGGAGGGTATGTAAGTTTCGATGATACTCCAAAGGTAAAATTCTAGGAGTTGGCACCATTGGTAAGAATTTCTCCCTCTCTATTGAAAATGCCTCGATTGTAGATAGACTAAAATACAATTTGTTAAGTATTAGTCAATTATGTGATAAATGATACAAAGTGATATTTGAAGCTAATGTCTGTAGAGTAGAAAACGCATGTGATAATAAAGTATTATTTATTGGTAATAGAAATGGAAATGTATATACAATTTACTTTGATGATATTGAATCACAAAATGTGTAATACTTATCAGTCATCAATGAAACTAGTTCGTTGTAACATAGAAGACTAGTATGTTAGTATGAACCTAATCACAAAATTATCTAATAACGAACAAGTTAAATGACTCCCCAAAACTAAGTATGTTAAAGGTAAAATTTGTAATGCATGCCAATATGAAAAATAAATTAAAACATCCTTCAAGAAAAAAAACCATAACTCAACAACTAGGCCTCTACAATTATTGCATATGGACTTATTTGAACCAACATCAAAAGCAAGCATGAATAAAAAATATTTTACCTTTGTAATTATTGATGATTATACTAAATATACATTGGTTATCTGTAACACCCATCTCCTAAAAGGATAAATAATTCCACTTGGAAGGGGTGGTACAGCTTACCTAAACAGAATCAAGCATAATAACATAAGGGATGCACTCCACATTGTCCCAAATGAAAGCAATCATCAACAACACTCATGATTTATGCATATAATCTATGAAGGGATACTACATCCCAAATACTACATACTGAAAAGATAAGCTAACTATGGGATACACAATCTCAAACAAAAAATAAAGTAGCATCTATTTTCTAGTTACAATCCAATATGTCTACATCCGCATACATCATAAAATCAAAGGCGTAGCCTCTATAATGGATATTCTTTCCTTTCGGCATAGCACTAGTGGAAATAGAGTCTACCCCGAACCAAGATTTGCAACTACAAGGTTACAGGAGAGTTGGCTTAGTATAAAATGAAATAAGATATATAAAAATGTCACGTCATAAAGTATTTTATCATGAACATCCATATGTTATACCTCACAAACATACATAAGTATAACATCACACCCAACACACGCGTATAATGCCCAAGTAGTCGTTTAACCTCACGATCGGGAGTTCCGACAGTATCGTTACCTCACTACAATGCTTCTATTTTAGAGTGGTGTGTAAGAGGGTCACTCATATATAACACTAGTGGTCAGTGTATCCACCCTCACACGGGGCCTTATCTACCATTGGACCTCCACCCTCTTAGGGGCAATGCCTTTAAGGCTATCAAACACCCACACAAGGGTAAGACCTTTAAGCCCAAGATAACACCCACAAAAGGGTAAAGCCTTTAATGCTATCAGGCACCCACACATGGGGTCCTCCGAGATGGTTACCCGCTATCACTTGGCATATACAAGCAACACATGCAACTCAAAATAAATTTCGATATCATTATTCGCATAAAACATACTCACATTTGATAAAAGAGAAGTAGACTTCATTTCAACACCGAAACATGCTTTTAGGAAAAACACTTATGAGATTGTCACACAACACATGTTCTACAAAATACTTATAGAATACAAGTTCTCTACATTTCATTTTATAATAGCTAGCCACTCTCACCTTTTGTTTGACTGCTTTACGGTTGGCCTCCTTGATCACTAGGAAACTCCATAATGTCCACAGCTTACCCTCCGGGACCTAGGTTACATAATAAACTAAGTATAAGAAAGAGTAACTCCAGATGTTCCCTACGCTTTATGTCACGGCCCTATGGTTATTCAAGACCCTTGGTTCTCATTGGAACATGTTCTACCCTCACTCAGAGGTTTCCCTTTCCTATAACATTTGGTGAATTCAATTAAATAGACTAAACCTCACCAATAATTTCTGGGACAATTTTAGAGGGCAGATAGGGTCATTAGGTACATTTTTAATGAAGAAATCTAAGGCCAAAAGTGGCCACAAAGGCTCAGAAACCCAACTGGGAGATATTATTTTCTTAGTGCTTTGAGTCGACACTGGGGTGGTTAGGGTCGACACTTGAGTCTCTGGGCTACCTTGGGTCGACACCCTTAGAGGTTTGGGTCGACACCAAGCAAGGTTTGGGTCGACACCTAGGGGATTTGGGTCGACACCCTCCTTCGTCTGTCAAACTACCGAGAGCAAAAAAGATACATAACAAGTTGGGTCGACACCCACGGGGATTGGGTCGACTCAACACATGCAGGGAAAGGCTTGGGTCGACACCTAGAGGGTTTGAGTCGACACAACTTTTAACAGAGGCGAGATATAGAAAGAAGTACAATTGCAGAGCAAGTTGAGTCGACACCCATCCTCTTAGGGTTGACCCAACCCATGGAATAATATTGTCGCTCTGTTTCTGCTATTTTTCTGGTTTAGGTTCTGTTTGGGGTGAGAAAAATTGGTTTTCCTACCTCATTCCAAGCCCAAAAACATCCACAAACTTCTTTCCTCCATATCCCTCTCATCCAACACTCCAAGACTTCTCCCAAAGGTCCTTCTAACTCGATTTTTGAAGGAGAACCCAGTTTTCCTCCATTAAAGTACCCAACCATGGGTAAACCTTACCAATGCATGGCCTAGAGCTAGGGAAGGGCTGAGAACTAGAAATCTATGTTCCATACTTTGTTCATAGGTTGAATGAATATTTCATGATGTGATTCGAATGAGAGATTAAAAACATGGTTCTTACCTCAACAACCCCTAGAACACTCTAATGGTGGTTCTGCCTCTTCTTGCCTCCTTCTTCCCTCAGCTTCTTTGTGGATGGTGTAACAACACTTCATCTTTTTAGCTCTAGGTCCTCAAAATGTAAGGAACCAGCTCCACTCACTCCTTTACGCTGTTCTCACATGGCTGAGAGAAGAGTTATCAGATTTCGTAAGGAGAAAGAGGGGTTTCAGGTTTCTTAAAGAGAAGGGGGTTTCGGCTATTCTAGAGAGAGGGAAAAGCAAATTCCTAATTTGGGGGAATCTCTCTCTGGCACAGCAATAGGTGGGAGACAAAAATGGATGGGACAAGGGGCTGGTAGGCCCCAAACAATCCTGACATTTAGATTTGGTTTTTTCCAAAAAGGGCCTCCACTCGGTAGAAAACTATCCCACACTCCACCCATTTTGGGGATTTTGCAACTCAAAACTCCTTCATTACTCAAATTAAATAAATTAGGCTAAGATTTACTTATTAATTACTATCCCAAGCTTAATAATTATTAATCTTTTCTTAAAACTTCATCTAGAAAATATGGAATGTTACAACCTCTCCTCCTTAAAGAAATCTTGTCCCAAAATTTAGATATACCTGATCGAAGAGGTGTGGTTACTTCTGCCGTATCTCATCCTCTCTTTCCCAAGTGGCCTCCTCTACAGAGTGGCTGCGCCACAAGACCTTCACCAAAGGGATCACCTTATTCCTCAAGACTTGCTCCTTTCGGTCTAACACTTGTATCAGTTCTTCCTCGTAAGAGAGATCCAACCTGAGATCTACAGGCTATACAGATAACACATGAGAAGGGTCGGGCAGGTACTTCCTCAAAACTGATACATGGAACACATCATGTAGCCTGGATAAATTTGGGGACAGTGCTAACTAGTAAGCCGTACTCCCAATTTTCTTTATGATCTTAAAAGGTCTAATATAACGAGGACTCAACTTCTCTTTTCTATCAAAACGCATAACGCCCTTCCACGGGAAAACCCTCAGGAACACATGATCTCCTGCCTCAAACTCCAAGTCTCATCATCGGTTGTTTGCATAACTCTTCTGTCTATCTTGAGCTTGCCTCAACCTTTTCCAAATCAACTTGACTTTATCCGCGGTGATCTGGACTATCTTAGGTCCCAACAACTTCCTTTCCCCTACCTCATCCGAACAAGTTGGGCTGCGACACTTCCTCCCATACAGGGCCTCATATGGTGTCATTCTAATGGAGGATTGGAAACTGTTGTTGTACGCAAACTCAACCAAGGACAAGTGATCCTCCCAGCTACCTGAAAGATCTAAAACATAAGCTCAGAGCATATCCTCCAAAGTCTGGATGGTCTTTTTTGATTGTCCATCGGTTTGGGGATGAAAAGTTGTACTAAATTTCAACACGGTTCCCATTGCCTCATGCAAGCTCCTCTAGAACTTCAATGTAAATCTAGGATCTCTATCAGACACTACTGACACTGGCATACCGTGTAACTAAACAATCTCATCAATGTACATACGTGCATACCTATCCAGTGACAACGTCATTTTGATAGATAAGAAATGTGCTAACTTTATCAGTCTGTCAACAATCACCTATATGGCTTCATTTCTCTTAGGGGATCGCGGCAAGCCGGTTATAAAATCTATGATGATGTGTTCCCATTTCCATTTTGGTATTGGCAAAGGTTGCAACAACCCCGCCAGCCTCTGGTGCTCAATCTTCACCTATTGACACACCAAGTATTTAGAAATAAGTTCTACCACATCTCTCTTCATCCCGTGCCACCAATAGTTCTCGCGTAGATCCCGATACATCTTTGTGTTCCTCGGGTGCATGATATGTAACGCCCCGAAATTCTCGGGTCGTTAAGAGACATACTAATATTAAATAGGGTTATACTAAAACAACCATCCCACACTTCTGTAATATTTAACATATAATAATAGCACTTGCTCCTAAGATACACATTGTTTTCCCTATGTTAAGTATTACATGCCAACAAAAGAAACTGAAATTTAATAGAAATTGCAATCCGAGTTTAGCCATGGTTCAATGCACTCTTCTTCTTGTTCAGCCGGTACAAATCATTCCTCCACACCTGGCATGAAACGCCATGAGCTGCAAAGCCCAAAAAGAAACTACCGAACCAAATATTTCTACAACAGAAATGATATGTGAAAATGATGTAACTCTAAACCTCAACCCGGACTCCTTTACGCCAAAAGAATTCGACACGACAATCGACCACCACCCGACACTTGGGTATAACAACACTTAAACTCCTGCAGCTGGAACTTGGACAGTTTAGACCTCAGACAGTCAAACATAGTTTTCCCGTATGCAGGTTATGAATCGCAGCGAGCTCCCAACTCCAACTGGCTCATAAGCCCCCCGGCTAGAAACAAAGCTCCCCGTATGCAGGTTATGAGATGCAGTGAGCTATATGCTACAACTGATTCATAAGCCCCCCGGCTAGAACTTATCCCGAAGACTCACCTTGCAACACCATGAGTCGTAGCTGAGTGACATACCCAACTAACTCATGAATGTCCAAGGACGAGGTCCTTGACTGCTGCGCTCAAGTCTTAGTTCAGTACGGTGCATTAACCAAACACGATACATATAATCGGTACAACATGGAAGGGACCCCACCCACTCCATCATAAAACCACAAACTCAAGTCACCTCCATGTGAACTCGACAACAACAACATGAAGTTTAACCAAAATTAAACCTAATCGTGCTAGACACAAGGTTACACCCCAACCCAAGACTCGATCCATGCATGAGAGATGTCATGACATAAGATGAAATCATAAACCAAGTATTCCAGCCATAAATAAATACTTAAACTCATGGTTGATGCTTAAACACGAAACAAACAAGGCATAGAGATCATGGAGTAACAAACAGTCACAATTGCAAAACAGAGGACAGTTACAGATTCTGGAATAGAGGTTCTAAATTACTTTAGAATCATCAACCGTCCATGAAAAATTATGACAATTTACATAGGACTAATTAAAGATGTTAGCTACATGTTTAATGAAGGGACCGAAGTCTGGATGTGAAGAGAAAAGGGTCAAAAAATTAGATTAACAGAGGCTATCGAAAAAGGGGGCTGTTTGGAAAAAATAGTATAACTCAAAATGTACAAGTCAAAAGTAACTTCTGTAAAAAGGAGATTATTCTAGACTCTTATATATATCTCTAGATATATGGATCATCTTAAGAGGATTTGTGTGGAGGGAGATATGAAGGTTCAAAGTAAGCTTACAATCTGCCTTAACCGTCGCAGAAACTTCTAAAATGTCAAAGGGGTTCAAGAACTCATTTAAAATCTTAACTAAAATTTATACATGCTCACAACATCATAAATAAGCTATGGTAAAAACAGTTTTTCATTTAGGCCATGTTTGGTTCACACGAAAATTGTTGGAAATCCCTAAGTACTAATCTGTCATTCTCTGTTTTGAGATTTTTAATAAAACAACAACCTTTTCTCTTTTTACCCAAACAAGAAATATCCAAAACACATTAAAATAATATCATGTAAGTATATAAAGGCCTACAACAAGTTTCTACATTATTTGTTCTTCATTTTAATGTCCTTTTACATGTCCATAAAACATGGGTCAAACTATGTTCATGGTTCTCAAGTCCTTAGTCAATGTTCCTTTGTTCTTGTCTATCATTTTTGTCTTTGAGAAGAAATATGTTATGGAACATGTTATCATGAAAGAAATATGAAGTCCTAGAAACTCTTGCATTGTTGTTCTTTATTTAATGGTCTTTTAAGAAATCTATAGAAAAGGTTTTTAACAAGCATTTCAAGTTCTAAGTCCTAAGTTCTTCTCCTATCATTTTTCATCCGTTGTTTTTAGCTTATAGAATATGAGAGTTAAGACATTGGTAGTATGGACGAAAGATCAAGTTCTAGAAGTCTCTTACTCTAGGTTTCTTGCTTAAAGAAAAGATGAACTTGGTTTAGTGTTAGATCTCCTTTCTTTTCTTCTTCTTCCTTCTTCTTCTTTCTTCTTTCTTCTTTCTTCTTCTCCTTCTCATTCCTTCTTTTTCTAGGCTTGTTGTAGCTGTACTGCTGCTGATTTCCCTGACGATTTTGCTGAGCTGGGGCTGGTCCAGTGATGTATGCCGGTGGTTTCTGAACCTGAATTGGCTACTGCCGCTGCCGCTGTTGCTGCTGTTGCTACTGTTGCTACTGTCCTCCTATTCCTTTGTTCCTGCAGCGAGTGCACAGGTGTTTGGTCTTGCCACATGTAAAGCACATCTTTGCCATCCCATCACAAAACTGATAGTCAGGGTGGGCTTTCCCGCACCAGTTGCACGGGTTCCAATTCTGTTGCTGCTTCATGTCTCTTTCATTCTGATTCTGAAACTGACCCTGTGTGTTTGTCTTTTTGGGAGGGTTGCCACCTCCATTCTGATTCCCAGTCGACTTCTGATCTCGGTTCTTCTTTGACTGCGATTTTTGGTGCTTCTGAGTATCATCCAAGAATCTTTCTGCCACGAGTTTCTTGGTCACAAGCTCAGATAAAGTTTTTGCCTCGAGCACTGCCACACGGTTCCGGATGGCAGGGCACAAACCCCGTTCGAACATAGTTACCTTATCTGCCTCCTCAGCAACATGCTGTGGTGCGAACCTAGATAACTCGGCGAACTTTGCCTCATACTCGGCTACGGTCATTCCTTTCTACTCAAAGGATAAGAACTCAATATGTTTCTATTTCCTAATTGCCACCAGATAGAATCTGTCATCGAACAGCTCTAAGAATTTCTTTCACGGGAGCTCGTACTCCCTTCCTTCGAACTGACGCTTAATCGTGCGCCACCAATGCTATGCCGGTCCCTGAAGGATATAGGTTGCTAATGACACCTTAATATCATCAGAACATCCAACACGCTCAAAAATCTTCTCAATCACTAACTTCCAGAACTCTGCGTCGTCAGGATTGGTTGACCCTTTAAAGGTCGGAGGATGGGTCTTTAAGAACTTCTCGAATGCGGACCCTTGGTCCATAGTCGTAGGTCTGACTTCGGTAGCTGCTCTAGGTTGGGCCTGCTGCCCGGCAAGCATGCCCATCAAAGCTTGGAGAACCTGGAGGGTTTCATTAGCAACTGGGGCAGGGGAAACCACAGGAACAACAGGGGTCGCTGGAGTACCTGGGGCTTCCGGAGCAACTGGGGCTGCTGGAGCCACAAGAGTCTCATCCATAGGAGTAGGATTAGGGGTAGCTTCCTCTTGTGTACCTTTAGCTGGTGCAGCATAAGCAGAACTCACGTTGCGTTGTGGGTGAGCCATTCAACACAGATATCACAGCATATATCAAATAAAACATGTGTGAGAATGAAATGATAATCTATAAACCAATACTCACACTAATCAGGACGCTGGGGATCCAGACCTCTTCTAGACATGATGCAATG
>JAUTBS010132894.1:0-12476 GCA_032361285.1 Aequorea victoria | reverse complement strand
TTTGTCCTTATTCAATCAATGGTTAACATGTGTTGCTCACTTTTTGATAACTTTTTATCCCATTTTCAAATTCATTTTTTAATCTATTTTTAAATTTTCTTTTTTATCATCTTTAATTTGGTTTTATTTATTGTCCCAATTTATAATCAAGTTTTTTTATTATAATTAATATTCTATTTAATTAATGAGATTTGTGTTTAAAAGTACCTTTAAGATTGAGATCTTATTATATTTAATGTGGTTAAGATTGTGTTCATAATTTTTTCTTTTATCTTTTTGATAATAAAATTTTTTTTCTTTCAAATATTAATTTTTGCTATCTTTTTTATTTTATTTTTAACCATGTATTTTTTCAATTTTTAATACTTATTTTCTTAATTTTTTATAACTATTATTTAAAATAAATTCTAAATCTATACAATAAAATTTGGAGTTATTTTTTAAAAAAAGTTCTCTGTGACAAAAATGTTTTATGTGACACTTTCTCTCTCTTTACACAAACAAACTCACATATCAATATTACAAGGGTGAAAAAATTTGAAAGACATTTATAGTACAATGCAAGAGTTGTTCTTTTTCCATATTCAATCAATGGTTAAGATTAATTATTTATTTATGTATTTTTTTTCAAACCTATTTTTTGTCCACTTTAATTTAATTTTATGATTCAACTTAAATTAAACTTTTTATTTATAACTAAAAAAATTATTTGGGTAATGAGATTTGTGTTAATAAAAATAATTTTAAATTGATCATTGTTCAAGATAAATAATAAATCATTAATATTATTTTAATGTTTTAGGTACGATTATCATGAATGATTGAATTAGATTTTTTATTTCTCCTCCTCCTCGTTCTAAATTAACTTGATGTATTTCATTCAAATTCTGGTTAAGGTATTAGAATATGATCATTTTAATTGAAATTAAATTGTGTTGATAATATATTTCGATTTGAATTTAAAGTGTTAAAATATTATCTATTTTAATTAGAATCAAATTATATTGATAGTATTTTTAGATACGGGTCATACCCTAGTCTACATTACAATAGACATGAATTTTGATATTGACATTTATGTGTCAATTAAATTGTTGTCTTTTCTCAATCTTCAATCAATGATTACGATGTATTGTTCACTTTTTTTTCCCTATTTTTTTATCTCTTTTTAAATTCATTTTTTACTCTCTTTCGAAATTATTTTTTTGTTATTTTTAATTTTATTTTATTTTCTACCCCAATTTATAATAATTTTTTTACTTATAGTTAAATTTTATTTAATTAATTACAATTGTGTTTAAAAATGTATTTAAGTTTGTGATGTTATTAATTCAATGGTTAAGATATCTTGTACACTTACTGAATTTCATTTAGATTATATTTAAAGTGTTGAAATATGATACATTTTGATTAAAATCAAATTGTGTTAATAGTTCTTTTAGACGTGAATATAAAGTGTTAAAATATAATTTATTTTAATAAAATTTAAATTATGTTAATATCTTTAAACACGGGTCATGCCCTAGTACCAAACAATATAGTTTAAAAGTGGGCTTTAAAACAAAAACTTCAAATTTTTGATTGCTCAAACAAAAGCTAAGCGTCAGGCTATAGTGTGCACTGATAAATTATAAAAGAAGGTTCGTTTAAGATAAATGTTATTGTTTTTTTTTTTTTTTTGATGACGGAGAATTCTGACCAGCCCAACTTGTCATCCAGTACAAGGCCTTATGGACAAACTCTGGATGCACTCAATCACCCGCAAACCACGTGGATCGGTTAAGTCCGGATGTTATGCGCCCCGTGAGAGTCGAACATGAGACCTCCAGGCATTACCCTATTGTGGAGATTTCATGTTCAACCCCTTGACCACTGGGCCACCCGTTCGGGTTAATGTTATTGTTTTTTATAATAAAGAAAAATTTAAAATTTAAAAAAGTTGAACTGTTTGAGATAATGTAACTTCTTGGCTATTAAATTTATTTGGGATGTAAATAATTTTTTTAGGGTTGAAATATTTAATTTACCATCACTTTCTTGATTTTTACGCTTCGTTTGTTTTGGTGAAAATATTTTTCTATAAAAAATATTTTTCACTGAATATATTTTTTGAAAAATGACTTATTTTTCTACGTTTAGTTGCGACATAAAATATTTTCTAGAAAATATTTTTTGTTGTTTGATTCACACAGAAAATTAAAGTACTTTTCGGTTTAAAACACTGCCGTTGTCGGTGGTGGAGGTATGACTTTTAAAAAATATATCAAAATTATATAAGTTTATCCTTTCAGAGATTTTTAAAACCTTAACATTCATTTTCTAAGATATTTTGAAAACTATTCAATCTCTTAAGTTAAAATATTGTGTTCCGTTCCAACTTCATTAATAACGTGAGAACATAACGATTTATCAGTTCAAATGATCTCTGTTATATTTTTTCTAGTAGTAACCCTAAATTATCGTCGAAGACTAATGATTTCTTTTTGGTTTGCACAGAAAATTATCGTTGTTGGTGGTGGAGGTCTTGCTTTTGGAAAAATGTTTTCTGGTTTAATAAAGTGGAAAACATTTTCTACCTACCTAGTTTATTTTCTGTTGACTTTAAAAATATTTCTTATTGATTTTAATTTTCTGTTGTACCAAATATCAAAAAATGTATAAAATATTTTTCAAAAAATATTTTCTGTCGAAACAAACAGAACCTTAAGCTTTTGTTATTTTTTTAGGAAGTAAGTAGATTTTTTTGTTTTGTAATTTGTATAATGACTTTTAATTTTGTTTGGATGAAAATAGCTTCTTTTTTCTTAGAAAGGAAGGTAAAAAAGCCAAATGTAACTTTTTCTTATGTCAAAAAACCCGGCTTAAAATTGAATCTTTTAAAAAAATCACTAAGAATTAAAATTCAAATGGTGCCTCTAAAACATATATTAGTTTTAGGAACATTCCACGATCACATGTTTCCATAAATTAGAATTATGTGTTCATTTGTTTGTATTCTGTTTTTCAAGTAATCCATAACCGTACTAATAGAGGCTTACGATCAAGTACCTATAAAAGGTGAATAAAGATAGCACGACAATAGTATATAACAACATAATACTGGCAGTGAAAATTAAAGCATAAATCGATGGTCATGTCCAATAATACATTCCCAATTCGACCCTAGAGTTCTACATTATACAAATACAAATACAAATACAAATATAATAATTATCGAATGCATAATGTCAACTCTAGTCAACAAGATTGTCAAATTGGGGGAGCAACATGATCCCAAAGGGTGATCATGCAACATGACCAAGACGTAATTATTTTAATTTCCACCAAATTTTAAGACTTACACCCGTGCAGGGGAGGATGGAGGATACGTCACATGTTGTCGTCGATTATTGGACATGACTACATGCAAAAGCATTGAATGACACATCATTTTCATCATATCTAAGCCAATTATACACAACACAACAAATTGTCATAGTATACTTTTAGGTTTTAAGTAGGTATGGTAGACATTCTTGGGAATAAGAAAACTTGCATTCAATGCATCAAAACTTTATTGATACTCCATTTTGGCTCACATTCTGAGTCTCGCACTACAAATATAGTTGGGACAAATTAGCAAATCTAAGACATAAGGAAGATCACTCACAAATCAACTCTAGAACTCATCAATTCCAAAATAATCGGCTGACAAAATCGAGACCGTACTGTATAATACTGTTCCCAGGTAATTTTCCTAATTTAAGCTTCAAATACATCATAACACTATTTACCTTGCACTCTCATGCAATTTTTAGTCTTCTGGTCAGATTCGGGTCTTTCACAGCCTTGTATTTTGATTACGAATCTCATTATCACTGAGAATAATGACTCAGAAATACTCCAGTAGAGTTTTAGGTCACACCTCAAATTTCATAGAAATCAAAGGTTGTTCAGGCCACTCACGACATCTGATTGCCTTCAGAAATGTTGTATCCACCCCATCGATTTGAGCATCAATTTTGTGCCAAAGCCCATAAAAAATGTTCATAGATGGCCCTTATTCCCCATATCAAAATTCAAGCAAATTCAAATTTGTTTGGTTTGTCAAATTCAACCCCAAAATTCTCATTTCTATTAAACTGGGGTCCCAAACATACAATTGAGAAAGAACTCTCACAAATACAAACCCGCTATTGCATCCAAAATGTCAAGAAACCCATGGGAGACCTTTCGTTCAGATCACTTGCGTCGAAGCCCAAACAACATCTTGTAGACCAAAATAGTCGAGCATTGCTTAGGCAACAAGCAAGGCATGTGTCTCTTGAGCGAGTTTTTTTTTTCCACACTTACACAAGGTAAATAATGAAATAAAAGAAAAGTCAAAAATAGTGGATGAATAGGATACATAGTTGTGACTTTTCAAGCCCTAAAATTTGACATAAAAACCATCCTATCATTAGAAGGATATGGGGCATATTTGAGCCACCAGATTGTCTGTCTTTGAAAGAGACTTATTAGAAAATTAGAAATGGTACTAAAGGAAAGGAGCTCAAGGTACTACCGTACTGTTCACATCTCAACTCTTAGCATTTCTCCCTTTTATGAGTGACTAGGCTCTTCTCTCTTAGAGTGTAGACGAAACTCTAATACATTTACTCCAATTTTTGTATTATATTTTTGGATATTGTTATTGGAATCTATGGTTGTATAACTTTAACATTATTGGTTTTAATTTATGTCTTGATAAATTCAATCTAGCTTTTGTATTTATTTTTCGTGAGTTCAAATGCATGGTTATACAACAGTTTTGTTATTTTGTGATTGAGATTTGAGATAGAATATGCTAAGATGGATGAATCGTTTTAAGATTTTTTTGAAGACGATTCGTGCTTATTTATGATATTCTATACCGAATCTTGGTTACAATAATTTTCTTGATGAGCTCACTAGAGCTTGTAGCCTAAATGATCAAGTTAGATTCAAGTAATAATCTCTTAATTAATATATTGACCGTTGTCACAAGATTAGGGTGAATTCGAAATCCTAAGCTCCCTCTCAACTTCTTGGCAACTAGTTTTATAATCATCACCAATTTCAAGTTATTTTAATTTAGTTTAGTCAAATCTCAAGTTGTTTTCAGAATTACTTTTGGAGTTAATTAGAGAAACATAGCATCTTAGCCTTTTTGTCCATGCAGTTCGACACCATACTCATTACTATCCTAATCAAATAGAGATTGAGTTAGGTTACTAACTATTCATTTGTTTAACCTTTTTTCGAGGACGATCAAAATTTGGCGCTGTTGTCAGGACAAAAAGAACGGTTGCAAAGTTTCTAATATTGATTCTTGTTTTAATTCTTAGAATATGATTTCTTTATCAATATTAAACCTTTTGTCTTATTAGGTCGTCCTTTGCTAAAGACCGTCTTGGTGCAAGTTATTGACTTTTGCTAAAATTCTCGATACACTCGACGTAAGAAGGATTCTTATCCATTGGCCAAAGACCAAATTCACCTCTCACAAATACATATAAAAACAAAACGAAACAGAAACTAAAACAAAAGAAAAAAAAAGTAAAAAGGAATAGAACAAAGACAAGGACAGTTGTTGTAACACCCCAACCCACCAGACTCTCATAAAGACCCGAAAGCCTTTAAACCAAATATTCGACAATAGAAAACGGGTGTAGACATGACTAAATATGAAAGATTTATATTATGAACATTTAAAATAAAATTCCCAACACAATCAATGGAGCCGATTCATCACGAGATAAATCAAAGGGCTCAGAAACCCAAGCAAACTCATTGAAACTCTAAAAGAACCTCAAAAGTGCTCCAACGATCCATGCGATCAAATCGTAATGGAAAACTGAGCAAAAGAAAAATATAAATCCTCAAAATAAAAATTCTAGGAACACTCTATGACTTTCACCAGGAGATGATGATGTCATGACAGTGCCCTAGAATCTAAACTGCCCCAAAACCCTTAAAAATGATCTAAACGACACAGAATTGACTTCAAGTCTCACTAGATGAACGATATCATAAGTCCTTTTACCAAAACAAGATTGCAAATGATATCTGATAGTCAGTTTGATGCTAGAAAGATAAACAGACTCATTTCACAACTTCTTGGCCTCTCGATAGGCCAAAATCGCCCTGAAATCTTAAAATTCAATGTTCGAGATTTTGTTTTGAGATTTTAACTTCTCGGTTGATCTTAGAACGATGGAATTAGCTTAGAATGATTTTTTTAGATTTTTCTGAGATAATTAATTATTGACGTATTTATATATGATTGAAAGCTATCCGAAAAAGATGCATGTGTGAAGAGTGACACATGGGGAACACTTGTCAACAATCTTTTAACACCTGGCCATGCATTGCGATGTATATAAACACACATGCATGCACTAAATCTGCTGAAAATCCCCCAAGTCCCACACAACCATCCTCAACCACGAAGAGAGAGAGAGAGAGAGAGAGGAGAAAAAAGAAGGAAAGAGGAAAAAAGGGAGGCTACCACCTCTTGGGCCACCCACATCCTGTTGAGACTGTTCACTATCACCGGCAAGCATTCATACACACAATAGATGGAGAGATTTAGGTGGTTCGGTCATTGACCTACGCCCACGGAGAGCGGGAATAAACTGGGATTATAAATAGTGGAGGAGATACAATAATGGAGGAGAGAGAAACACACTCTCTATCTCTACTCACTCAATCTCTACACTCACTCATACATACAATGGCAGAGAACACACTCAATGCCCCAATTTCGTAAACCCACGATCGAATGATCGATCGAACCAGAGGAGAAAAGCTCTCAACTCTCTGTTTCTTTCCTCTTCTTCCATCACCCTTCCACAGCTCTACTTCATCCTTCCATCAGCTCCTCAATTTATACATCAGAGGAGGGAACACCATTCCTTGTTCTAGGGGTGAGTGGCAAGAATCCTGAAAGTGGAAATGTGAGAAGTGGCCTAAAACATGCTCCATGTTTTAGGTGTTGCATGGCTGGCATGAGATGGAAGATGCCATGTGGTTGGACCCCATCACATCCACCGTCTCTAGAGCATCTCTGACCATCGATAACCACCCCTATAACCACCGAAGTCAATTCCAGCTTCCGATAAGCTAATTCTCCCCTCCTCAATTTTATTTTCTGCAGCACCACCATATGCCGCCACCTCCCTCCACCTTGGACCACCACCAAACCTACATCACTCATGCATGCAACCACCAAAACTTCTTCTCCTACCTCCTACCAAGCGTCTGAACCTGACCAACCACCGTCGGCTTCATTGCAATGACTAAAAATTTGAATTTTTACACATGCAACAAATTTGGTATTTTTATCACAGACCATCCATTTTTGCCATTTTGTAATTGGTGACTCAAAACTCCGATTGAGCTAATACTTAATTCATTGGAAATATCTCACATAGTATTAAAACTCTCATGTTTTATAATTTTCCACATTCTATCCCAAACACAACAAAAGAACTGAGGCAAAGACGACTCGATGAAATTCTCAGACCCAAAAAAATGGACATGCATGGCCGAACAACCATGTTTGGATGACCAGCACAACCTCTGTATAACTATGATTAATTGATTCTTGATTCTTTGGAAATATCTCATGTAGTACTAAAACTTTCATGTTTTATGTTTCTTCAAATTATGACTAGGAAATAGAGAAAAATTGAGGCGAAGATAGGTCCTCAAATTTGTTCAAATCTAGAAAATGTTATGCATGTCCGAACTAGCCACCTTTCCAGCACCACCATGGCCACCACAGACCTCTGATTTAGCTAATTATTATTTCCATGTTTAGACAACACAAAATACTATAACTTTCATATTTTGTACTTTTCCTAGAAGTGAATACAACCTAGAGGAAAACATACCCAAAGTTTGGAGAAATTTCAAAAATTATGGGTTCATAATCTGTTGTTCTTGGACATCCATGTTCGAACCATCACCACGACCTCTACAAAACTCCAAATGGCTTGATTCCTATTTCAATAGAAATTCCACACAAAGTAATACAACTTTCATGAAGAAACCCTAGTTAAATTATGACTAAATCAAATTGTAAATTAGGCTTAAACTTGAGAAAAAGTTAGAAATTTTAGAGAACATGACAAACATCCAACTTTAGCTAGTCACAATGAATACCTTGAATCAAATAGGACCCAGTTATGACCACTCGTTAGAAAGCCCTCACTTCCACCTTTCCAACAATATTGAAGACGACCAAATTGGACCTCGGTAAGGTCACCAAAAGAGCGACCAAAACGACCCTTCAAACTAGTTTTGCGACACTTGGTTTCAAAAAGTGACTTTTGTCACCTTTTACCACTAAACACTAGGAAGTCTTCAAATGATGTTTTTAACATTATATATGAACTCAGGAGAGTCACAAACCCTAAAAGAGCCTAAGACACAAATCTTGAGAATAATGAGTAAAATTACTATTTTGCCCCATGAACCTTGAAACCAATCAAACCACACATTCATACGTATCTTTGTTCTATGTTTCAAACTGAATATCTAAGTGAAGAAATGTATTGTGTATTGTTTTTATGTTGTGTAGATATTGGGCCGTCAGAGCGACATTAGTTAGTCTTTGCATCTCACATTTTGAGTACGGTAAGTCGCAAATACTTTAATTACTTGCTTTTAAAGAAAGTTATAGTATGAAATAGTTCATAAAATAATTAAATTTATTTTACAAAGATGTTGAGATTTGTTAGTCTGGGCATAGATATACCCATTTTCATTTAAAATGTATTACTGCATGATTATTGTTTCATACGGGTTGCCTGTTCGTTAGGTTGAACAATAACGAGGATGATATAATAAGGATGAAGGTCATTGTCAGGTGACCTATGGATTGATATATTTTCTATCATTATTTGTGGGGTCGCTCCCTACCATGGTTGGTTATGACTTCATTGAGCAGTATCATGATATGTTTATATTTTGCCTAAAAGATGCTTTGTAACATGTCATGTTTATGATTTTGCTTGGAAGATGCTTTGCAACAGACCATGATTATATTTTTATGATGGTTACAGTTCAAGCCTAAAACTGATATGGTGCATATAATGAGTATGTTATGAGCGTGTTCCCTATATATTTATGCTACATGAATGATGATATTGTTCAAACCTAAAAAAATGCTTATGAAAAAGGGAACTGGTGAAGTTTGCGAAAGATGTTTAAAAAAAGGGATAATCTATGATAATACTAGTAATCATAAAACTAGTAATCATTGTATCTGTGCACTCACACGAGCTTATCACTTATGGAGTTGTTGATATATTTTTCAGGATCTAGCATGTATGTTGATAAATCATCCTTTTTTAGGACTCGTTTTGTGGGCTGAAGTCCTTTATGACGTTTTAATAGTTTTGAATGTCCTGACCAGATGATGTAGTTATTTTGGACCCTACAGATATGGTTGTAGACATCCCATTTTTAATTAAACCGAACATCGATCGGTTTCCGTAGCCTTCCGATGATGAAAAGTACATCAGTCGCATTCAAAGGAGCACCTGCACGTGTCTGAAAGTTCAAAGAGTGCTTCCAAATGCAACCCAAACACCCCGAAACAACTAGAAAACCCCAAAAATACCTAAAAAACCCCTTGGTGCCACAAACCCAGCGCACGCCCCTTCCTTTCCAACATCTCACGCCACCTTAAAACTTAATTGCTAGCGTCGCGCCATATCCTTTCAACCCACTAATCCAAACCATGTCAGGACCCCAAAACCAACCTTAAAACCAAGCGCTACGCCATTTCACATGGCGCACGCCCCTTTCCACATGGCGCACGCTACTTGAAAGGAGACTTGGACACTAAGTCATCTCCTTGCCCAAATTTTCTATAAATAGGACGCCCCCACTATTTCAACATCGGAAAAAAATCAGAAGATCCCAATTCCATCGAAGTCTACCCCGAACCTATATTTTTCAACCCGAACCCTTGCCTAACTTCAGATTTCTTATATTTAGAAGGACTCAGAAGATCCGAAGATCGTACAGAGGACTCCTTGGAGACGTGCTATACGTGAGGAAAGGCTCCGAAAGCTGCATGAAGCCTAGTTCGAGGAAATACTCAGAAAGCCTGAAGACTGCGTGGAAGGACTCTCGAAGGCCGTGGATATTGCTCAAAATCTCACTAGCTCACGGGATATACGGTAGGTTTTCATTCCCACCTATTTCTATAAAATCAATTTTCCTTTAAAAATTTCTTTCATTCTGTAAAAGGGGAGAAGAGGTCGTTGGCCTCTTTCTCCCGGGTTTTTCTTTCTTTTAAATAAATGTTCAAGCATGTTATTCTTTCGTAGTCTTTTAGTAGAATAGCATATTAGCCCTTTCCTTTCTTCATTTTTTAGTCTTTTAGTAGAATCGCATATTAGTCTCTTTCCTTTCTTCCTTAGCCCGTCTATCTTTCTTTAGAATTGCATGTAGCCCTCTCTTTTCATTTTATGTCACTTTATGCTTTAATAGTATGCCTTGTATGCTCAATATGCATGAAATGCATCGATATGCTGCCATATCCCCATTGACATGCCTAAAGTGTAAGAATGCATAGAAAGCCTTAGTTTTAGGTTAAGTTTCATTTTCTTATTTGATTTTGCATGTTTTCTCTTTAATCCCCTTTTTGTATGTGTTATTTTTGATAAATTTAAGACAAGAACAAAATAGAATGGTTAAGTAGAGGCCGATCCTCAGATCGGGCGAGAGGGGTGCCTAACACCTTCCCCTTTTGTACCCTAGCTCTTGAACCAAGATCTCTGATAAGGACGGACTGGTTTGCCTTGAACGACTTTTTGATTTATTGGCTTATCCAAAAACCAACTGGCGACTCCAAAACTCTCGCGGCCTTCAACACAGATGCGCATTTTGAGGGAAAAACCCCTCTCCCTCCCTGATTTGAGAAGGGCGATGAGAGGGTGGGATCCCCACAGTGGCGACTCCACTGAGGATTTATTTTAAAAGAGAGTCAAACTTGAAAAAGTTCCGAAAGGTTCTTGTCTTGAATTTATCATTAGTACTAGCATTGCATCCATGGTTTTCCATCTCCCGACTTCACTTTCTCATTGCGTACTTTTCAAAAGAAAAGAAGAAAGTAGAAAATAAAATAAGATAATACTTTAATACCCTTCAGTTCGGCATTTTTTTTGAAAGAACTTGTCTCGGAGCTATGTGGGCGATGCTAGCAAGCCTTCTGGCCGTATGCCAACTCCTTTGGATACTGGCAAAAAGGGTCACTACGTACCGTTTGACCCAGCCAAGTGTCGCTTGGTCAGTTAGGTATATTCTTGATTCTTATTCAGAAGGTACCCGATTACTGGACTACCCGGTTACTGGACTACCAAGCCTTTTAATGTGCATTTAGTTAAGCTTAGAACTATCCCTTTAGGATAAAAACCCTATTAGGTTATATGTTTCTACTTAGTGTTTGCTTTTGATTGATTTGAGTAGCTTCCGTCTTTTATTTTTGTTGGTCGGGTATTCACCCGTGCCTCCTTTCTCTCTCCCGGGTCTTTCCTGGCTCGGATGCCATTAGGCCATTGCCTAACCATCCTTTGTTTCTTTTGGCCAGGTCTCGACACGTGCCTCGTTTCTCTTCAGGGATGTTTTTTCGTTGTCGGACGCCGTTAGGCCGTTGCCTAACCGTCCTATGTTTCGTTTGGCCGGGTCTCGACCCGTGCCTCGTTTCCCTTCGGGGATGTTTTTCCATTGTCGAACGTCGTTAGGCTGTTGCCTAACCATCATGTGTTTCGTTTGGTCGGGTCTCGACCCGTGCTTCGTTTCCCTTCGGGGGTGCTTTTGTTGTCGGACGCCGTTAAGCCGTTGCCTAACCGTCCTGTGTTTCGTTTGGCCGGGTCTCGACCCGTGCCTCGTTCTCCTTCGGGGGTGCTTCTGTTCTCGGACGCCGTTAGGCCGTTGCCTAACCGTTCTGTGTTTCGTTTGGCCGAGTCTCGTTCCCCTTCGGGGGTGCTTCTGTTGTCGGACGCCTTAGGCCGTTGCCTAACCGTCCTGTGTTTTGTTTGATCGGGTCTCGACCCGTGCCTCGTTCCCTTTCGGGGGTGCTTCTATTTTTGGACGTCATTAGGCCGTTGCCTAACAGTCCTGTGTTTTATTTGGCCAGGTCTCGACCCGTGCCTCGTTCCCTTTGTGGTTGCTTCTGTTGTCGGACGCCGTTAGGCCGTTGCCTAACCGTTCTGTGTTTCGTTTGGCCAGGTCTCGACCCGTGCCTCGCTCCTCTTTGGGGGTGCTTCTGTTGTCGGACGCCGTTAGGCCATTGCCTAACCGTCCTGTGTTTTATTTGGCCAGGTCTCAACCCGTTCCTCGTTCCCTTTCAGGGGTGCTTCTGTTATCAGACGTCGTTAGGCCGTTGCCTAACCGTCCTGTATTTCGTTTGGCCGGGTGTCGACCTGTGCCTCGTTTCCCTTCGAGAATGTTTTTTCGTT
>JAUTBS010132784.1:0-12476 GCA_032361285.1 Aequorea victoria | reverse complement strand
TTTTCTCTTTCTTTTAATATTTTAAAATTAATTATCATTGAATTATTTTACACAAAAATTATCAATTTATTAATTTTTTGAAAAAAATAAAATATTATCACATATAAATATTATTATAAATAGTTCTTTATTATTGATTATTGTCAAAATTAATTTAAAAAATAAAATATATCAACAAGTGTCTTCAGACACAGGTAATTCGCTAGTATGTTCATAAGACAGTTCATAAAACACAAGTTCACAAACATAGCTTTCTTTCACAAGTTAAACCACCATTCATTTTTTTAAATCATAAAGCATGAAAGCATAAGAAATTTAACCATTCACACATTCATAATACCTAGCTAGTGATAAGAAACACCCACCTCGAAAACGAGTGCTTCTCCTCGAGCCACGCCATCTGGTTCACTCTGGACTTCGGTTCCTAACACATAGATAGGATAGGAACTTAACTTTTTGAACTAAGGTGACACACGCATGTTTGTGTTGGTATGCAAGTGGGGTATTTTTCTTCTTAAGAATATTCTTTCTAATCCTTATTGGTACCTTCATGGTCCCTAAGGTCCCCAACTTAGGTTTAAGTACTTAGGTTTACTTAAAACCTTCTTAAACTATATTGTTCTCATTTCAGATTCTGTCCCAAATCTTCCAAAATAGTTTAAAAATACCGAACCTCACTGAAAAACTCTGTAAAATTACAGAGAGCTAGATTATTGTATTATCTAAACTTTTCAAGAAGAAACCGATGACTGGCAAAAAGGGGCTTAAGAATTCATACCACAGAATCTGTCGAAAAAGGAGCATGTTTGGTAAAATCAAGATATCGCCAAATCTAATCAAGAAAAATGAGTTTTGTAAATTGGGGGTGAAACTACACCCATATACCTTTCTTTAGATATTTGGATCATCTCATGGGGAGTTTTATAGAATAATCTACAAGGGTTCAAAGTTAGCTGTTCTGCTACCTCTCTGTCACAGAATCTTCAAAAATGGCATAGGGGTTCAAAAAAATATTTTCGGGTCCAACCAAAAATCACACATATTAATAACATGCTAAAATAATCTGTTTGAAACATATTTTCAGTTAGGCCTTGTTTGGCTAGCACGAAAAGTCTGAGGTTGGGCCATTAAGTTCACTGTTTTACCCTTTTCTTACGGTTTCTTACGCCCTTCTTCTTTTCTACCCTCTTACCCATACAAATATTATTTTTATCCAACTTAAAATCACTTTTCATGTTATCTTAGAAATTTCTACTAACTTTTCTATAGGTCTCCATTTATTTCCCCACCATGATCTTGAATCAAGAAAATTCATCTTTCTGATATTCAAGATCCTTCTCCTATGTTCTTCCATGTTCTTGTATTCTTTTTGTTTGAAGAGGGAAGAGATGTGTGACATAATTTTAGAACTTTAAAGACAAGATTTAAGAAGTTATTACTTGATATTTTTCTTAGTTGAAGGATGGAGAACTCAAGCTTCAAGTTCCTCCTTCCTCCTTCCTTCCTTTTCTTTCTTTTCTTCCTTCTTCTTTCTTCTTCTTTCTCTTTTTTTCTTCTTCTTTCTCTTCTTCAAGGAGGGGCTAACGAAATTCTAGAGAGAGAAAGAGGTTGAGAAAATATTTTAAGTGTTGGAAAATAGGTTCTATTTATAGGCAAAGGTTTGAGGTGAAAAGTCCATTTTACCCCTTATTTAGTTTCCATCTAACTTCCAATTCAATTCTTGTTCTTCTAATTTAGTTTCAATATAACTAAATCTTGAGCTCCAAGACTTCTAATTTCATGTTTGGATTCAATAATCCATTTTTCTTTGGGCCATAAGGCCTTATTTCATTTAATGGGGAACAAGTTCCCTAGAATTAAGGTACTTGACAAGACTTTTTCATTTTCTTTTATTTTAATTCTAATTATGTCACATCACAACTTCTCTCCTCTTATTATTCTTTCATATGCTTACACCATTCCTTGAAGACTTTTTAAAACTTTGATGATGTGGGAAACTAATATTTCCAAGAAACCATCTTCATATTTTCCACTTTTTTCTTCTTTTTATTTTTTTCCTTAAAATGTCACATCACTCTTCCCTCCAAGGGAATTTTGTCTAAGACTCTTTTAGAAGCTTTATTTTATTATTTTATTATTTATTTTATTAATTTTTGAGATTAAAATTCACTTTGGGCCCAAATTAACTTCATTTGGGTCAAATTTTAAGTTTTGGGCCTAAGTTTAGTTTGGGCTTGTAATTAAATCAATTGGGCGATTAATAAATTAATTGGGCTCAAATAATTATATATATTGGGCCCCCATAATATTTGGCCCAAAACTCTAATTGAATTTCTCCATTGGGCTTCTCAAAGTTTGGGCCTCATTTAGGCCTTCCATTAATTTCCTTCATTTCAGATCTCAATTGAGTTATTTGGTTTCATAATTTTGTTGGGTCATTATTGTTGGGCTTAGTCTCATTCTCTACTCAAATTTGTATTTAAATGTTTGGGCTTTAGGAGTTCATGGGCCTTACTTTGGCACGTTTCGGTTTTCTGCGCATTTTTTGCCTTTCGCAGGATTTTCTAACTTGAATGTTTTAAAATCTCCTTGTTCAAAATTTATTTGAACTCTTTTTATTAATTTCATCTTTTTAGGTTTTTTCTAATCCATATTCCATGCATTCATCCCTTTGTTTATAGGGTTCGAATGTCATTCCTCAAGGCATAATGTCTTTATTCTTGGTTTAGTGCTCAAGATTTGTGTTTTAAAAAGTGAGGCGTCACACAAACCATTAGAGCTATCACTCCAATCAAAACAAAACACTTGAAACAGAGTTCCATTGATTTACGACTTTCACTGTGAGCTCTCAAGCTCATCCAGACAGTTAGGGCAATCTCCCTAATTCAAATAAAAGAGTTTCGTTCATTTGAACTTTTCCCTCAACCCGATGAACTTACCTAGATCGTCAGGGATATCTCCCCAATGCAATCAACATACTTAGACTTTCAATTAGAACCAGCATCTCACGACAAATATATTTTCAATCGGATCTCCAAGTTATTTAAACGGATGTCTAAATATAAGGATAAGACATCCTTAATAATCACCCTACTCTTAATGACTTAACACATAATCCTATAGTCCACCACAGTACTAGACACAACCGAGTCTACATAACCTATAACCTAGGATCTGATACAAAAATATCACACCCACTCTCATGAAGATGCTTAACCTCATAGGAGGGGTGCGACACAAGCTCACCTGATTAGAAACTCAACACATAAATTAAGGATGCATACCACATCACTATCAACCATTCATTGCAGTGAACACAAAATTGAATAAAACTTACATCAACAAAAACTAATCTTACAACATACACACGGGATACACAATCCCCAAAAATATACGATAGAGTAACCACTCATCTCGTGTACAATCTCTTGATAAAAATCTCATGTAGGTTTCTCAATCATATCATGCGTCTTCTAACCTCAACAGTACCATGGTGGACCAACCATCTACCCTGAAAGAGGATCTGCAATCAAGATGATTAGAAGAGAGTGGGTTTGGCATCGTAATGAAAAATATACCACAACAGTAGAAAATCATAAATAAAAATTCTATGAGTTCTCTTAACCATGTTTTCAAAATTTGGAGTTAAAATATTTTTCCCAGCCATAAAAAATTTCATCTCAAAACATCACATGTTGTTTAAACTTAACTTTCAACACAGATAATAAGTTTTAGAAGCGATAAGTTTGTGCTTTCAATCAACTCTTCAACAGATATTTCATAATGAATTTCATACATAAAGTTTTCACATGCAACTCGTGCACAGGGGTTTATTTTCAACGTACGGCTCTTTTGCCGAATATAGCTTTAAAAGAAGTTCTCATCAATTCACGACTCTTTAGCCCAACTTATAAGTGCTTTATTATCATATCATAATTGCTTACAAGAACACACACATGCCACATCCTCCAGTGGATAAGTAGTCGTTACCTCACGATCGGGAATTTCAACGATACTGTAACCTCATTAACGACTCACTTCATTAAAGTCGAGGAGATGAGTGCCACTCTTTATCACCAGTGGTAAATGCTATCAAACGCTCACATCTTGGCTAAATAAATGCGCACTTCTAGGCTAACATATACAAACTTTTGGGCAATGCCCCTTTCGGATCAAAATAACTCCCACTTTTGGGCAAACAGTATGTGTAATACCCCATAAATTTTAAGAATTCAAATTTTATTATATTATGAATTAAGAAAAATTCTTGTGGGTAATCTCTATTAAGAATCAAGTTGAGACGCAAGACATGTAACCAAAGTATATAATTCGTTTGAAAGCCTAACTGGATAATTCAAAAAGGCTTAAGAAGAGAACTGAAGTAGGTATTAAATAAGTTTACAAGCTTTGGTTCAAGAGATGAAAAAAGTCCTAAGAACCAGTGAATGGCATTCGAGTAAAATGATGCAAGGCGGAGAAACGAATTTTGGCACAATTTTTAACATAGGTCAAAAACATAGAAATTAAAATGGACCAAGTAATGGAACACTTATGAAAACTTTAGAGAAGGCCCAAAACATTATGATAATGTAGAATATGAGCCAAATAAATATAATTGAACCCCAATTAATGTAAGGCTCAAAAGAGAAACGAATAAAATAAGCCTTATGAGGCCCAATCTTGAGTTGGGCCAAAAAGATATTTTGTTTGGGAGAATGGGCCAAGAAATTATGTAATCCCAAAATATAAATATAAATAGCCCAATTAATTAATTGAGGCCCAATAGTAATTAATTCTTTAGCCCAAAACAAAGGTCCAAACAATTAAATTTTGGCCCAAAAGTTTTAAAATGGCCCAAAACCCATTTAAATCCTCATGAACTTATAAATAAATAAATAAAATAATTATTGAGGAGCTTCTAGAAGAGGGGTAGCCGGCTCCCCCTAGGAGACGGGGAGTGATGTGATATTTTTTTTAATTGAAAGAAAAAGTGAAAAAGATAGAAAAGATGGTTTCTTTAATAAATGGTTTTCTTACGTCATCAAAGATCCCAAGTCTTCAATGAATGGTGATGAAGAAATGAGAGAATATATGATGGAACAGAATTAAAATAAAAATAAAAGAAAAATGGAAATGTGTTGTCAAGTACCATTAATTTAGGGAGTTTGTTCCCCATTAAAATAAACAAGGTCTTAAGGTTTAAGAAAAATGGATTATTAAATCCAAACATGGTATTAGGAATCTTGGAGCCCAAGATTTGGTTTGAATTTCGTCTAACTAGAGAAACCAAGAATGTAATTGAGAATTTGTTTGGAACTAAATGAAAGGCAAAATGGACTTTTCATCTTCAAACTTTACCTATAAATAGGAGACTTTTTCTAAGCCTTTAGAAGTATTTTTTTAACATCATTCTCACACCAAGAAGGGCTCGGCGAAAGAGAGAAGGAGGAGGAGAAGAAGAAGAAGAAGGAAGAAAAGAAAGAAAGAATAAAAGGAAAAAGGAAAAATGAAAAATAAAAAAGGAAAGAAACCTAAATTTAAGTCCTAATTTCTTGGAGCAAGCAAGACCATCAAGTAAGTGATCTTCAAGACCTCTATCTCTTACTTAAAAACATCTTCTCAAACTCATCCCTCTCTAAGATAAAAGAAGAAGAACCATGAAAGAACAAAACATGGATGAGCCCTAACTCAAAGAAATGAGAACTTTCTTGAGTTGCGAAAAAAATAAAAATAAAGGATGAAACCTATGGAAAAATCAAGATAAATGACTAAAATGATATATAAGATGATAATAATAAGATTTGAATCCTTGCTTATATGTGCAAAAAAAAAGAAATTGATGGATGTAAGAGATCTTTTAAGAAATGACAAAACAGTGGACTTAAAGTCCCATCTCAGATTTTTTGTGCTAGCCAAACAAGGCCTAACTAAAAATATGTTTCAAATAGAATTATATTAGCATCTTATTATCATATGCAATTTTTGGTTGCACCCAAAAATATGATTTGGAACCCCTATGCCACTTTTGAACTTTATGCATTGAAATTACAGAACAACAGACCACTTTGAGAAATTTTAATTAATTCCAGAACAGTCCCTTGTAGATGAGACATATATGAGAAGAAAGGTATAAGTGTCTAGTTTCATCTAAAAGGTATAAACCTCATTTTCGTTGGACAGATTTTGAGAAAAATGGATTCTTCCAAACGTCATTTTTCAACAGTCTGTTCCATGTGAATTTTTAGAGCCCTCTATGGTCACTGTTGGCTCTTGATTTCTACATGAAGAAATTATACAACACCCTACACTATCCTCAGTAATTTGTACAGAATTATTTATGGGGGTTTAATAATTCTGAATGATTTTACAACCAGTGGGACAGAATCTGAAATTTGAGAAAAATTAAGAGAAATGATGATCCAAGAAGAATAAAGTGCCTAAGCCTAAGGACTTAAGTTCTTAACAACTCTAATAAAAAACAAGCACTTATAAGAGTACTATTATTATAATGAAATAGTAAGTGTACCCTAAGACCAAGGGGTCAAGAACTAGGGTTATAGGAATCCATATGAGAAAGGGGTTCCATGCCTAAGGAAGTGGGGTCATGTTAAGTTTAACTAAAAGACCCAAGTCATTCTCATACTTAAATATATATGGGAAAATAAATTGATGTTTATTCATGGGTGGTCATGAAACCTAGGTCCCGGAGGAGTAGACGAGGATGGTGGATTGACGCCTCGGGATTAAAGAGGTGGTCTTTGAGATGCTCGAATCAGGTGAGAGTGACTGGCCATATTATAATGAAATGCGATGAATGATTGATATTTTGAAATGTTTTGATAACATGCGTGATGAATGATCTCAGGAATGTTTTTCCAAAGAAAGTTCTCTTGTTCATAATAAAGCTATATTTTGGTTCACTCAAACGTGATGTTGTTTTATGTAGTTGTTGGTGAGAACTTGATAAATATCATTGTATGAATAAAGATTATTTTTGTTTGAGTGTTTCAAGTCTTACGAGTATCCAGCCCGTGTATGTTGCCCTTAATGGGTGTATAATGGCCTTTTATAGCTTTTTGCCCTTTATGGGTGTATGTTGCCCTTCATAGGTGTATGTTCGCCTTCATGGCATTTGCCATTTATGGGTGTAAGTTGCACCTATTACTAGTGATAAAGAGTGGCTCTCAACTCCACCACTCTAATTAAGTGCGTCATGAATGAGGTTAACGTACCGTCAGAACTCTCGGTCGTGAGGTAAATGACTACTTGGGCATTGCAGAGCGCGAGTTGATTGTTTTGTGTTATATAAAATGCTTGAGAAAAATATAACACTTTGGCGTTGAGCCTATCCATTTCAGCTGATAAAAGTAGTTCAAGTATATAAATGCATGTGGCATGTGAAAGGTTTTATTACCATGTTGTGAAACTACTTTTCAATCATATCTTTTGCAAAAAAGTTTGTTTTGGTATGTCTCATTTTATTATGATGCTAAGTCCACTCTCCTGTAACCTTTTTGGTTGCAGATTTCAGTACTGGGTAAAGATGGGTCTACTAGTGCCAGGAGGAGGATCTTTTTTGAAGAAGATCTTAGTTTAAGTTTCTTTTGGAATGTAATGTCTAAACAGGTTGTTATGATCAAGAGACGATCTATGGTGTTTATGTTTGTCTATATGGTTGTGAATTGTGCATCCCATAGAATAAAACTTATATTTTTTATTCAGGGATGTAGTATCCCTTAATAATCTACGGACATTGGTCCTAAGAAAAACAAATTAATCTGTCTTGCAAGTATTATTATGGGTGATGCGGAGTGCATCCCTTGAACAATTATATTAATTCTGATTAGGTGACCATGCGCCGCACCACTCCAAGTAGGTTAAATCATCCTATAAGGAGTTGGTGTGACATCTTCGTATCAGAGGTCAAGGTTATAGATTCTCTAGACACAGTTGAGTCTGGGACTATGGTGGACATAAGTTGTGGATAGTTAAGTTGAGTTAAGTATGTGTACGACCTTGGGGTGTCGTACCCTTATCTTTGGACGTCTATTTGACTGGCTTTGAAGTCCGATTGAAAACGCGTTCTGCAGGCATAGGTTCCTGTTGGAAGTCATAGTAAGTTATCAGATTGGGGAAAATAATCTTATAAGTCGTGGTGAGTCGTTAGACATAGAGAAATACTCGTAAGTCTTGGACGTTTCAGATTAGAAAACCTTTGTGAAGAAATGTAAGTTATGTGTAGTCATAAGAGGGTTCTAGAGGTTGAGCTATGAAATAATAACAATTCTCGTTTATAATATAGAAAGTGGAGAACTCGGATGAAGCATCATTCGCCCCTGAGTAACAAGATATGAAAGAGCAAGAAGTACCTCAGACAACGGGATAACCGAATTGTTATAAAGTAATCTTTAAAACTAATACATATAGAGTAGAAAGTACGTGTGATAATAAAGTTTTATTTGTCGGCCACAGAAATGAAAATGCATACACAATTGATTTTGATGAGATTGAATCACAAAATATAAAATTCTTAGCAGTTATTAATAAAAATAGTTGGTTGTGGAATAAAAGATTAGGACATGCTAGTATGGACTTAATCACAAAGCTATCTAATAATAAACTTTTAAAAGTACTCCCTAAAATCAAATATGTTAAGGATAGAATTTGTGATGCATACTAATATGGAAAACAAAGTAAATCATTAGTCACGAAAAAGAACCATATCTCAACAACTAGACCTCTACAATTGCTACACATGGACTTATTTGGACCTACATAAAAAGCAAGTTTAAGTGAAAAATATTATACATTTATAATTGTTAATGATTATATTAGATATACATGGATAATATTTCTTACACACAATGATGAAACATACGTAAACTTTGCTAAACTATGTAAAAGACTTTAAAATAAAAAATAATGTATGATTAACAACATAAGAAGTGATAGAGGAGGAGAATTTGTTAATAAAGACTTTGAAAATTTTTGTGATTAAAACGGAATAGGACAATTTCTCAGCACCTAGAACACCCCAACAAAATGGCGTAGTTGAAAGAAAGAATATAACTCTATAAGAAATGGCTAGAAATATGCTCAACTAACATAATCTAGCTAAATACTTTTGGGCCGAAGTCGTTAATACGGCATGCTGTGTCAAGTAGGGTAATTATTAGGCCAAAATTAAATAAAATCCCATATGAACTATGGCATGGTAGAATACCAAATATTGGCTATTTTTATGTGTTTGGATGTAAATTCTTATATTAAACACAAAATACAATCTTGGAAAATTTGACGCTAAATCGGATGAGAGCATTTTTCTAGGATATTCAACAATGAGTAAAGCTTGTAGAGTATATATTAAGAGAACTCAAGTGGTTAAAGAATCTATGCATGTTATCTTTGAAGAAACTAACATTCCTCTATCCGAAAAGCATATTCATGATGATTGTGTTGAGTTGAGAGAAAGACTTGAACAGGATAGGCTCAAAGATATAACCATTGACGTCTCTCAACTAAACAAAGAGAATGAGGATGAAGAGTAATCAAAAGAACAAAGTCAATCACAAATTGAGACTACATATAGAAGGTTGATTAAAGATCATCCAAAAAATCAAATTATTGGTGAGCCAACTAAAGGGGTAACCACTCGCTCTCTTGCTAGAGATATATGTAATCATCTAGCATTCATATCTCAAATAGAATCCAAAAATATTCAAGAAGCTAAAAATGATGAATATTGAATAAATTCCATACAAGAGGAATTAAATCAATTTGAAAGAAACAAAGTTTGGATCCTAGTTCCTAGACCTGAAGATAATACAATCATAGGCACAAAATGAGTTTTTAGAAATAAGAAGGATGAATCGGGCAACATAGTTAAAAACAAAGCTAGACTTGTAGCCAAAGATTATAATCAAGAGAAAGGCATAGATTATGAAGAAACGTATACTCCTATTGTTAGGTTAGAACCTATACGTATGTTATTAGCGTTTGCATGCCAAAGAAACTTTACATTATTTCAAATGGACGTTAAAAGTGCATTTTTAAATGGCTATATCAATGACGAAGAATATGTAAAGCAACCTCCTGTTTTTGAAAATCATAAATATCTGGATCATGCCTTTAAATTATCAAAAGCTTTATATGGGTTGAAATAAGCTCATAGAGCATGGTATGAAAGATTAAGTGGTTTCTTAATACGAAAATAATTCTCTAGAGAAAAACTTCATTCAACACTCTTCATTAAATAAAAAGGAAAATATATGCTTTTAGTACAAATTTATGTTGATCATATCATCTTTGGATCTACTAATGAAAGTTTGTGCAAAGTGTTTGCTAAGATTATGCAGGAAAAATTTGAAATTAGCATAATAGGTGAGCTGAACTTCTTTCTTGGATTTAAAATCAAGCAAACAAAGGGTGGAACCTTCATAAGTTGAGCCAAGTACACAAAAGAACTATTAAAAATGTTTGAAATGGAGGATGCAAAACCATGCACAACTCCTATGAACATATCAACAATAATTGACAAGGACGAGAAAGACAAATCAGTTGACAGTAAAAAGTATCGAGGTATGATTAGTAGCCTTCTTTACTTAATTGTTGGTTATCCTGATATTATGATTAGTGTGTTCTTATGTGTGCTAGATATCAATTTGATCCAAAAGAATCAAAACTAATTGCTGTAAAAAGAATTCTTAGATATCTTGTAGGATCAACAAGCCTAAACTTATGGTATGTTAAGAACACATCTCTTGAAATACTAAGTTATTCGGATGCTAACATTGTCAGTTGTAGGCTAGACCGTAAAAGTACTAGCAGATCATGCCACTTCCTAAGAAACTCATTAGTTTCGTTGTTTTGTAAGAAATAAAATTCTGTAGCTACCTCGATCATCGAAGCCGAATACATAGTTCTATGAAATTGTTGCGCTTAAGTACTTTACATGAAACAACAATTGAAATATCTTAATTTGAAATATCATAAAATTCCAATAAAATATGACCATACAAGTGGTATTAGTTTAACTAAAAATCCTATCCAACATTCAAGAACTAAGCACATAGAGATAAGACACCATTTTATTAGAGCTTATAAGTACAGAATATCAACTAGAAGATATATTCACCAAACCCTTAAATGGATAAAGATTTAATTACATTAAAGGTGAATTAGGCATGTTAAATCATTAAAAATTCTAATCGTTTTTGAAAATTCTAACTTTTGTAGCACGTGGGTCGACTCACAGGTAGCATGAGTCAACTCAAGACTCTGTTGGCCTAAGCATTGGACGTTGATGGGTCGACTCACAAAGGTTTATGAGTCGACACAAAGTATACTTTTTTGTTGAATCCCTAAAAACGCATTTGGGTCTACTCAAAACATTTATGAGTCGACTCAGCACAAGGGCATATAAATATTTATTGTGTTCTGTGGTGGCCCATTTGTTCAAACACTCAAAAGCTTCCCTCTCTCTCTTATTCGTGAGTCGAAACAATGGCGCCTCCCCTCTAAGTTCTCTAAAACCTCTATGAATCTCTTTCTTGTAATCCTAATACGCACATCGTCGCTGCCCTCACAGCATCACGATTCCCTTTTCTCAGAAAAAAAAAACCCTACTTTTTCGTCAAACTTCATTCTCCGTCTCTTGGTTCATCAACTCGACTCAACCTTTCCATGGATCCCTCTAATCCATCAACCATCTCCAAAAGGACTAGAACCGAGCAAGGTGACACATCTGGCAGCAAAAAAAAAGAACAAAAAGGCCAAGGGTCCCTTATCAGCTCTGTTTCTCTATCTGGACCAAGAGAATCAATATAAGTATGAAAAATCATTTAATTCTCACCAAGTCACTGATGTACGGTGCATTGATTTTCAGTTCTTTGATACAACTGAAATGCACTTTAAGGCTTGATTTACTGATATGGGATAGTACAATTTTGTAATCATCAAATAACCTGTCTACCCAGAACTGTGCAGAATTGCTTATGCCCACATGAATGTAATAGTGGGTCATGAAGGGCTATTCGTCAGTATCTGGGTTAGGGGAAAAGACCTAGTGTTTCGGGACCAACTGGTCAACAAATTTATTGAAGCCCCAAGCGGCACACACCTACTAGACTGCACCAAACGCTAACACAACAACCCTAACATTCCTCTTGAGGAATTTATTTCTTTGATCACTGTGGGGACCCGCCCTCTCATCGCCCCGCGCCCCCGAAAGAGGGGCGGGGAGAGGATGGTTTTTTTCCACCAAAATGCGCGCCCTACGATGGGTCTGAGGACAACGCGAGTTTTTGTTCAGAGTCCCCACTTGGTTTTAGGAAAACCAAGAAACCAAAAAGGAGGTCGTTTTCAAGGTAAACCAGCCCTGTCATAACCAAAGATCTTTCATTCGGGAGCCTGGGGTACGAAAGGGGAAGGTGTTAGGCACCCCTCTCGCCCGATCCGAGGATCGGCCTCTACTTAAC
>JAUTBS010132563.1:0-12479 GCA_032361285.1 Aequorea victoria | reverse complement strand
TGCTTCTACTTTCTTTGTATCCACCCGAATCCCATCTCCAGCAATAATATGCCCAAAAAATACAACACTGCTCAACCAAAATTTGCATTTATTAAATTTGGCATATAATTTATGATCTCTTAAAATCTGCAACACAATCTTCAAATGTTTCCCATGCTCCTCCTTACTCTGCGAATAAACCAAAATATCATCGATAAAAATAATCACAAATTTGTCTAGGTAATTCTGAAACACGCGGTTCATGAGGTCCATGAATGCGGCTAGTGCGTTTGTTAGGCCAAACGGCATCACCTCAAACTAATAATGGCCATACCGGGTCCAAAAAGCAGTTTTGGATATATCTGACTCCTTTACCTTCAGTTCGTGATATCCCGATCTCAAGTCAATCTTTGAGAACACGCAAGCTCCTCGCAGTTGATCAAACAAATCATCTATCCTGGACAACGAATATTTTTTCTTCACCGTAACTTTATTCAACTGCCGATAATCGATGCACATCCTTAAGGTCCCATCCTTGTTCTTTACAAATAACACAGGCGCTCCCCATGGTGAAATGCTAGGCCGGATAAAACCCTTATCTAACAACTCCTACAACTGATCCTTCAACTCTCTCAGCTCAATGAGAGACATGAGGTAGGGTGGGATAGAGATGGGCGATGTGCCTGGGTACACCTCGATAGCAAAGTCAATCTCTCGGTCAATAAGTAATCCTGGTAGACTATCTGGAAAAAAGTCCAGAATATCACAAATAACCGGTATCCTTGGGAGTTCTTCTTTTTCTGCCTCAAAATCCGTAACATGTGCTAAAAACTCCTGACACCCTTTTTTCAATAACTTTGTTAATTTAAAAGCTGACACAAAACATACATGTGTTTTAACCTTCTTACCATGAAAAAAAATTTCCTCCTCTCCAGGAATCTTAAAGATTACCCTCTTCTCAAAGCAATCTAGGGATGCATGATACATGAACAACCAGTCCATTCCAAGAATGAGATCAAACTCTCTCATATTCAAGGGCATAACATCAATGTGCATCTCTTGTTCTTCTATTTTTAATGGAAACTTTTTGTATAATGTTTTGATCAATATTTCCTCCCCAAGAGGTGTGGTAATGGAGACAGTAAATTCTAAGGGTTCAGGTATGACACCTTTTACTCCTGATATGAACATGGGTGCTATAAAGGAATGTGTCGAGCCTAGGCCGATAAGAACATAAGTAGGATTATTAAAAGCAAAGATTGTACCTGTCACAACCTCCGGCGTGGCCCGTGCATCTTGTCGAGTGATAGCAAAAATGCGTCCAGGCATAATAGACCTTTATGCTGCAACTCCTTTCCCCTTATTTTGTGTCGACTCCACTGGTCCAGTCTTCCTACTTCCCATGGAAGATGCTGCCGGTGTACTTCGTTGCCCACGATTATTAGCCATGTGCCCCTGCTGATTACAACGGTAACAACCACTCTCCCTCTTTGGACAATCCTTAATGAAATGATCAGGGGCTCCACATCTAAAGTACGTCGGACTTCTTCTCTTTTCATTCTTACTGAAATTTCCCAGACTCGATTGATTTTCCTTGAATCCTGTGTTCTTTGCCGTATACGGAAAGCTTGGGCTCCGAAAAGTCGGTGGTTTATTCGTGGCATTTTTGAAATTGGTCTTCCGTGACTTGTCCGATGATGTACCTCCAAATTTCCTCTTCTTATATTCCTCTCATCTTCCGACTCCCTCCTTGACATCTTTTTCAATCATACGGGCTTTATTTACCAAGCTGGCATAGCTACCTATCTCTAACCCTATTAGTCCTGTTCGGATTGCATAATCCAAACCTTTTTGGAATCTTCTACATTTTGCCCCCTCATCCTGTACCAAAAAATGAGCATACTGCAATAGCTCTGTAAATCTCATTTTTTACTCTGCTACACTCATATCCTTCTTGGTCAACTTAATGAATTCTTGCTCCTTTTTGAACTGATAGGTCATTGATTTATACTGTTCTTCAAAGGCTTTTACAAAGCGTGCCCAAGTAATCTCTTGGGGTACCCGAGGCTCCACTCCCATAATAGGCAGTTTCAACAATCTCTCAGTCGCTTCCCACCAGTTATATGCCTCCCCCAGAACATAAAAGTAACAAGGTCTACCCTCTCATCTTCCATTACTCCAAGATGATCAAGGATACGCACAGCATCCTTAAGCCAATGCTCTGCCTCAGCTCGATCTAGGGTTCTATGGAATTCTTTAGCTCCTAGGTCTTTGAAGTGTCTTACCCGCGATTTATCACCCCTTCCCATTTGCATACTTAGCAAACGGGTGTTCGTCTCTGTCAACTGAGCAATGGTTGCAAGTATCAATGCACTCTGATCAACTTGACTCGGTTTCCCCGCTTGCGGGGGTACTCCTTGTCCATCCCCAGCTTGTTGCTCGGGGACATAAGACACTTCGTCGAAATTTTCCATCGCTACATCATGAACAAAGATAAATAAATGCCAATACTCCATCTCAAACATTTATATATGTACACACATAACAATGATTTATATACGCAAAGGTCATTTCAACTTCCATTTCAAGGTTTACAACTAACGTCTAATGTTACTAACCCACTTATGACTCATAGGGTAGACTTCTCCAAATCTGATAACTTACTATGACTTTCAATAAGAATCTGAGCCTGCAGAATGCATTTCCAATCAGACTTCAAAGCCAGTCAAACAGACGTTCGAAGACAAAGGTACGACCAACCTAAGTCCTACTAACACAACTCAACTTACCTACCCATAGCCTATGTCCACATAATGCCAGCCTCGCCTAGGTCTACATAACCTATAAACCTAGGGCTCTGATATTAAAATATCACACCCGCTCACTCGAGGGTAGATATTCATACTCGGAGTGGGGTGACACAACCTATATGGTCTGCCAACTATACATGATCCATTTAAGATGAGTCAATCTTGTACTTAAAGTAATCAACCGTACATACATTCTCCTAGTCCATCAACATAATCTTTAAACAACAGTAAAGTCAACACATGGGATACACCATCCCTATAATCCATACAGCCATACAGTAATCAACTGTTATAAATTACAACCCAAAAGACAAATATATATATATATATATATTCTTCACAGCTAAAGTCATCATCAAACTCTCGCTTCGGTATATGTGGACACACATCTACCCTAAGCTAAGATCTACAACCCTAAGGTTACAGGAGAGTGAGCTTAGTATTAAAAAGAAATAAAACAGGATATAAAGATATCAAAACCATTTGATAAAACATCTTTACTCACACCATGAAACAAGCTCTCAAAGTTCACACCATTGTACAAAAGATACATTTTTAGCATTTAAATAAGCACTACAACATGATGTAATCCACAACATTTGTCTTACCACCCACACATACACACACATACACACACACACCCACACACACATGCTTTTCAACGGCCAAGTAGTCGTTTAACCTCACGATCGGAAGTTTCAACGGTACCGTGACCTCACTACAACGTTTCTATGTTAGAGTGACGTGTAGGAGGGCGACTTGTTATGTCACCAGTGGTCGGCGCAACTCTTCCCTCAAATCAGGTTATCCCCACCTTGGATGATGCCTTAAAAGGCCACACATGTGGACAAGCCACCACACACCCATTATGGGCAATGCCGCTATGGCTACTATGCCCTTATCACACTTGGCACGGGATGGTTACCCGTCTTAACTTGGCACGTTTCAAGAAAAACATTTGATAAATAACACCTGATCTCTCACACTTTTCATAAAACATGCTTGTAAAAGAGTTATAAGTGATCACCATTATTACACACAATAAGCATCTTTAATAACAACATGAGATCATAACACACAAGTTGGCAAAACATTGATGAAAGCATATATGTCACATTTTATTTTAACAATAACTAGCCACTCTCACCTTTAAAACAAGAGCTTTAGGCTTGGCGTCCACTAACACGAGGCGTCGGGCCTTCCTCCTCAAACACCCTTCCAGAACCTATAATTCATAACAATCGCATTTAAGGATTTACCTTAACCTCAAATAATTCTACCCTTTTAATGTTTTCATAAGTTAGACATGCTTATTTGTGATATCTTTTATGAAGGAACTTAGGGTCAAAAGGGTCTCCAAACATCCCGAAAAGTTGCTAAAATAGATATATTTTTCCCTTCATTTTCGTTGACTCAGACCCAGATTGGGTCGCCTCACAGGGCTTGGGTCGATGCGTGAGCTGAGGTTGGTCGACTCCTGTGCTCGCTAACCAATGGTTGAGTCGACACCACAGGCACTTGGGTCGATTCAACCCTCCGCCTGATAAACTACCGAGAGCAGAAAAATTATAAGTCGACACTCCCATGGTTTTGGGTCGACTCACATTGCAGGTCCATGCCTGGGTCGATACACACACTTCTTGGGTCGACCCATTCCCCCGCCTGTCAAAACTACCGAGAGTTTAACATTCCTGAGTCGACTCACAGCCCATGTTGTGTCGACTCACATCATCGCCTATTAAAAGAACCAAGAGAAGCAATTGTTGAGTTGACACACAGACCACTTGGGTCGACTCAAAACACGAAAATGGTTGATGCTCTGTTTTTTGACCAAAAACTGGTTTAAGGCTCTGTTTGGGTGAATGATGTGATTTTTCCACTTCATCCAATGCTCAACAACACCCACAACCTACTCTTCTCCATACCCATAACTTCTAATACTCCACAATGCTTTACAAAATTCATTCTACCAAGATTTAAGGACATAGCTCCCCATTTTCTCCCCAAATCGAATATTCACAATGGAATAAAGAAGTGTCGACAATCGACATGTTTCTAGAGTCAAAAGAACCAAGGGAGAAAGGGTCATATACTCCAACTAAGGAAGGTATTTTATGGTATGAGTCGTATGAGAACTTAGGACACGATCCTTACCTCAAAACCTCAAAACCTCAAGAACCTTAAAGAAAACTCGATAAGGGCAGAATTGCACTTCTTCTTCTTTCTTCTCCACCGATGATGGTGTAAAAGTCCTACTACGGTCGATCTAGGACTTTCTCGACCCCACAAAATACTTTCCTCCTTTCTCTCCAACAAATTTTTGGACACAACGAAAGAAGAACTCCCAGTTGTCCTTCTTCACTTGTTTCGTCTTCTCGATGCTTCTCCTATCTCAGTTGATCTCTCTCTCTCTCTCTCTCTCTCATTCAATCGACAAAGACTGAGCTTTTTTTCACCTACCAGCCCTAATTCTCTTGACTTTGTCAGGAGATCACATCTCATACCCACAAATTTCACACAACTCCCATTTCTTTTTATATTTATCTATTTTTAAAATCTCATATCTATCAAATTCGTAGAATTGGCCCAAAATGTTAAATTATATATGAAATAAATTATGGGACATTACACCGAGCACATCTCTTCGGATATTTTTTGAGTGCTATGTAAATTGGTCGGTATTCTTGGCCTGATGTCGTGCCTCCAGTCGGCTAGAATTGTGATCTTAATCAGTTGTACCTTCGATTATTTATTTTTTCAGTTGGTCGATCGGTTTAAATCACGTTCTCTGTCGGTCGTAATCAACCGTTCGATTTATACTTATCAGATGTCCCCTATTTTTTAGCTGAACACAATCGGCGATTGGAATATACTTGTCTAAAGTGACGGTTACACACCAGTCATGATGTCATTTCAGTTCCCCGAGGTAACGGTTACATGTAAAATGAGAAGTCTTTTTCTATTTTCGAGACGACGACAACTCAGTTTTTAAAATGTCACCTCACATTTAATGTAGGTCTTTTCAAATGCCAGAAATGGCAGTCGTTTGGTCTCCGATCGACACGTGGATCAATCTTGGTCGTCAGGCCATGCATGTCGAATGGTCGAGATTTATTCGTGCTCGGGACCGTTGGATTAAGTACTTGGTTTTATCTGGGTCATTCATGCATGTCTTTTAAATAAGCATAGAGGGGAGGTTTCCTTCTCTTTTACTCCCCAATTTCTCGAAATATACTTCCTCCCCTCTTTTTCCTTACTTTGTATTTTTTGACGACCTCTCTATTTCCTCTAGCGAACAACTCCACAGTCCTCCATTTTTCCAGTCGAAGTATCTCTCTCTATCCTTTGCTAGTAAGTTTTTTTCCCTTTTCTCATTTTTCTTTCTTTTCTTGGTGTCCCCTCCCTCAAAGAATCAATTCTAGCTTCTTCGAGTTCTGAGTTAAGACTTCTCCCGTATCCTCACTTTTTTCCTCCAACCCCTCTTTTCTTTATCAATAGGGTGGTCTTTTTCTATAGATGCTCTTATCTCTATCCCTTTATCAAGTCTATTATTTTTTATCGTCCCTTTTTGATTTAGCCGTTAGGGAGGCCACAACCATCGCTAGGTTTGTCCTGCCTCTAACTAGAAGGGGGACGATGGAGTACCCCCAAGAAATTCAATCTTTCAAGGCCAAACCCTCCCAGTCTGGGTCTGAGACGATCATCTCAGTCCCTGGACCTTTTGTTCCTATAATCTGAGGTCCTCCATCACCTCATGGTGGGGAGACCTCGAGCTTTATAGTTTTCATTTTTGAGGAGGGGGGCAAGACTTTTACGCCGAGTCCATTCCTTTTGTCTATCGAGCCTCTGACATTGAGTGCTTGCGCAAGAATTTCTCAATCCCACCTTCTGTAGTATATAGGATTCCTGACCCTAAGGACCGAGAATGCACTCATTCGCTCGGGAATGTATGTTTATATGAACATGTCTTTCCTGCTGGCCTTCGAATTCTTTTTCCTAAGGTCATCTAAGAACTCCTAGACTTCTTAGGTCTAGCTCCAAGTCAATTGATGCCCAACGCGTGGAGGATTCTCCTTGGTGTGATCATTTTGTGGGAGGAGGCCAGCAGTGGCCAGTTCCACTTAACAGTCGAGGAGTTCCTCTATTTTTACCAGACCAATGAGAAATAGCCTGGATGGTATTTCTTCCAATCTCGGTCTACTCATCCAAGGTTGCCCTTCCTTTAACAAGCACTGCAAGGACCAATAAATTTTTATTTCTGGAAAATGTTGAGAATCCCATCCTTGGGAGGAGGTCGTCCCCAACTCTCACAGGATCATTCTCTACTAGGGGCAGCCTCAGACGGGGGACATATCTGTTGATTCCCTAGTCAACAATATGGTCAAGGCCAGGGTTAAAGCTGCCCGACACTTCCAAGTCAGATCTTTCAACACCCTAGTAACACCTCAGAAGCTAAGTGCCTGGCTCCTCGGCACCAATGTCCCCAGTGAGAATCATTCCCCCTTTTCTCTTATTTGTTATGTCAGCCTTTCTTTTATTTTAACTTTTTAACACTTTACGCATGTTTCTAACTTATTCCTTCTTCCCTCTGAATAGGAATGTCGAAGAGACTGGACAAAACTCAGCTCGTGAAGGCGCGAGCACACCTTTCTAGGGAGAATGAGACCTTTGTGGCCAAAAAGCCCAAGAGGGCTCCCCCTCCTCCTTTATTGGCTGCCTCTAAGGCCAAGGCCCCAATTGTGGTAAAGCTGGATCCACCAGAGGGCCCTCCACCCATAGAGAATGTGCCCTCAGCAATGGTGGTCCCCACGTCCGAGCCCTTCAGCTACCATAGGCCCTTTTTGCTGCCTCCCAGCCTAAGGATATGTTGAATAACATCAGCATCGCCCGAGCCAAGATGGATGACTTCATTAGGGATGTTAACCCCACTCTTGCTGATGTCGGGACATCACTAATGGCCAACGATCTGATCATTGACCTTACTCGAGTAAGCTTTATCTTTGTTTTGTTATTTTATTTTCATTTCCCATTTTTATCGTAACTGATTTCCTTGTATATTTTTTATTACAGGCTTATGCTTGGGCAGTCCACCTGTCCAACCGGTGCTACCAGCATGAAGCCTACGTTATCGTAGAGAGTAAGAAGGCCACAACCCTATAGTCTGACTTCTCGAAGCAGGGCAAGGAGTTGAAGAAGGCGAAGGCTAATTTTCAATGGACCAATGCTCGATCCAAGGCTGAGGTGGCTGGTCTTGTGGCTGAGAGGGAGGCTGCTGAGAAGGGCAAGGAGGAGACTGAGGCCAAACTGGGTGAGGCAAAGGCAGTTGCAACGGAGAAGAAGGTTGTAGAGGCTCAGGCCTAAGTGCTTAAGTTCTCGGCCAAACTAGCCAAGGTCGAGCAAGAGGCGGTTGAGAGTTTCAAAGCTTCTGAAGAATTTAGCGCAAAGACCGTTGATTACTACATCAGCAGTTCCAGTGCCATGAAAGCCCGAGCAGCTAACGCTTTTAAGGAGATCGACTTCTCTCCCTTCCTTTGGGACAATGATGAGTAAGAGGCTGAAGCCCCAGCGACCGAGGAAGGGGCTCAATTGGGAAGCCCATCCTACCTCCATCCTGATCTCGCCCTCTCACCCTTTTACTTTCTATGTAATCTTTTACTTTTTTATAAAAATAGCTATTTATGAATGAAATCAATATTTTTCTGAGTACTTTGTGATGCCTTTCCTTTTTTGAATGTCTTGTCTCTCTTCTCTTGTACTTTTATTTTACCAAGAGTTGAATGGCTCGGTCAGTCTTTCTAAATTTTAATAGATTTCTTCTTTTTGCTAATTTATCCAAGTTGTTTGGGTCTAGTCAGATTTTCAAACAATCTGACCAAGTCCTAAAGTGACCTTATTATGGAATTTTGCACAAATATTTAGGGCCTCAGTTAGATTCTCAAGCAATTCGATCGTTAATTGGCCTGACGAGATCCTAAAATGATATATTTTGTGTAATTTTGTGCAAGTCTTTAAAGCATCAATCAAATTCTTAAGTAATTCGATCGTTGATTGGCCGACCAAGTCCGCAAGCGACCTGCCTATAGAACTTTGTAGAGGTCTTTGAGGTCTCGATTGGATCTCCAGGCAATCTAACCGTTCTTTAGTCGATTTGATCCTCAAGCTATCTGGATGTCAAACTTTGTAAAAGTTTTGAGGTCTCGGTTGGATCCTCAGGCAATCCAACTATCCTTTGGCCGACCAGATCCTCAGGCGATCTAGCTGTTGAGCTTTATAAAACATTTTAAGGCCTCGGTTGGATTCTTAGGCAATCTAACCATTCTTTGGCCGACTAGATCCTCAGGTGATGTGGCTGTTGAACTTTGTAGAAATTTTTAAGGTCTTGGTTGGATTCTTAGGCAATCTAACCATTCTTTGGCCGACCAGATCCTTAGTTCATCTGGCGGTTGAGCTTTGTAGAATTTTTAAGACAACGGTTGGATTCTCAGGCAATCTAACCATTCTTTAGACGACCAGATTCTCAGGCGATCTGGTTGTTGAACTTTGTAGAAATCTTTGAGGCCTCGATTGGATTCTCGGGCAATCCAACCATTCTTTGACCGACCAGATCCTTAGGCGATCTGGCTTTTAAACTTAGTATAAGATGTAGAATTTTTGTAGAATGAAAACGTAAAGTAGAGAGTGTAGAGAAAAAAGGATACTTTTATTAAGGATGTTTATAAGTTTTCACTGGTATTATTTTCTAAGGTGCTCGATATTTCATGCGTGTGGAAGTGTCTTGGCGTTTGTATCTTTCAGTCGGTACACCCCATATCGAACTCAATCTTTAACCTGGAAAGGTCCTTCCCAGCTAAGCCCCAACTTTCCTTCTCGAGGATATTTGGTGGTGAGTGACACCTTTTGGAGGAGTCTCGTATTTTGAACTCTTTTTTTCTGACGTTGTTATCATAGTATTTTTTCATTCTTTATTGGTAAACAGCTAATCTGAGAGCCAAGACATCTCAGACTTTGTCTATCTGATCTAGACTTTCTCTAAGATCTCGATCGTTTATGTTCTCGTCGAAGTTGGAGGTTCAATGACTTGCTAAGTCGATCTCTACTGGGATGCCTTCTTTAGATGGCTGCTTCACTCCCAAAGGGAAGCATGAATAGGGTCTCCCCCATTAGGGTTCATACTGTCATTTGGTATACCCAACGAACGTTTGGGAGCTCATCGGCCCATAGGCCTTTTGCTGACTCTAGCTTTATCTTGATCATCTTCAGAATTGTTTTGTTGATTACCTCTACCTGTCTATTGACTTATGGATGGACAGTAGAGGAGTATCAATTTTGGATGACCAGGCATCCACAAAATTCTCTAAATCTCTTATTGTTGAACTATTTACCATTATCGGTTATGATACTTCTTGAGATCCCGAACCGACACATAATTAATTTCTAAATGAAATCTAGGGTTTTTTGCTTGGTAATATTTTCCATCAGTTTTGCCTCTATCCATTTAGTGAAGTAGTTGATTGCTACCATCACAAACCTTACATGCCCTCTCCCGATTGGGAATGGTCCCACAATGTCAATTCTACATTGGGTGAACGCCCAGGGGGTAGTGATCACTGTGAGTTCTTTCGGTGGCTACTTAGGGACGACCGTGAAACTCTGACATTTGTCACACTTCCTAATTAACTCTTCTGCGTCTTTCTGTAATGTAGGCTAGTAGTAGTCGGCCCTTAGGATCTTGCCTGATAAGGCCTGACCCCTTGAGTGATTGCCACAAATTCCTTTGTGTACCTCCCTCATCACGTACTCTGACTCTTCTTTCAACATACACTGTAGGTAAGGTACCAAGAAGCCACGCTTATATAGAGTGTCATCGATAAGCACATACTTACTTGCCCTGTACCTTAGCTTTCTTGCTTCGGCTCTGTCGATCGATAGCTGGCCACTTCGTAGAAAGCTGGTGATGTTTTCTGCCCAAACTACGCAGACCTGTGTCATGTTGACCATTGTGCTTAGTGTCTCTTCTTGAATCGTGCTCGGATGAGTCAGGTACTCTGTCAGTATTCCCTGACCCATCCATCTCTTAGGAGTTGAGGCCAATCGAGCAAGGTTTTCGGCTCTCTGATTGCCATTCCTAAAGACCCTTTCGATAAAAAATTTATCGAATTTGGCCTTAAGTTCTTCTATGATGGCTTTGTAGGCTTTCATTCATTCTTCTCGAGTGTCAAACTCGCCCTGTACTTGGTCGAACACCAATTGGGAGTCGTTAAGGATTTTTACTTATCTTGCCCTCATTGCTAGTGCCAGCCTGAGTCCATCTATGATGACTTTGAATTACGCCTCATTGTTGGTGGCCTAAAATTTAAAGTGCATAACATATTGCAACACCTCTCCTTAGGGAGAGACGAGAACCAGGCCAACGCCACTAGCCGACTGATTCATAGACCCATCGACATTCATCGTCCATACATGTTGATCATCAAAGCTGACCTTGGCCTCTTGATGAGCTTCGACTGCTGAGCAAGCCTGCTGCTGCTCGGTGAAGGTAGGTTCTGGGGTTGTGAATTCTACTAAGAATTCGACTATGACTTGTCCTTTTATGGATGGTCTTGGCCGATACTGGATATCAAATTCACCCAACTCTACCGACCATTGTGCCAATCGTCCAGAGATTTTTGGCCTTTGTAGTATCTGCCTCAACGGTTGGTCAGTTAACACAACTATAATGTGGGCCTCAAAGTAGAGGCATTGTCACCTAGCTGAGGTGACTAAGACAAAGGCCAATTGTCATAGCCACTCTTTATAGGATGATTTAACCTACTCGGAGTGGTGTGGCACATGCTCATCTAATTAGAATTTATATAATAAGACAATAAATACACTCCACATCTCCTATAATAATACTTCATTCCTAAATTAAAAATAAAATTTTATTCTACAGGATACTCAATCCCCAACCATACAGACATAAACATAGAAGATCGTCTTTCGATCATAACAACCTCTTTAATTATTACATTTCAAAAGAAACTTAAGCAAAAGACATTCATCCAATAAGATTCTCCACCTGCTACTAGTGGACCAACATCTACTCCGTACTGATATCTGCAACCAAAAAAGTTACAGGAGAGTGGACTTAGCATTATAATAAAATGAGACATAAAATAATCTTTCACAAGAATTTGATTAAAAAGTAATTTCACATATTAATAAGAATAGTTCTTATAAACAACAAACATTCATAATTGAGATACAGTTATCAAAAGAAACTAAGTAGCCTCATCATCAAAGTGTTATATTTTTCACATGCATATATATATATATAACACAACTTTCAACACACACTTTACAGTGCCCAAGTAGTCATTTACCTCACAACCGGGAGTTTCAATGGTACCGTAACCTCAATCACTACTCACTACAATAGAGTGACGGATATAAGGGCTACTCTTTAATCACCAGTGGTAGGTGCAAGTCACATCCATAAAGGGTAAAAACTATAAAGGTTATCTCACACCCATAAAGGACAAAAGCAATAAAAAATATCTCACACCTATAAAAAGGAAAAAGCCATAAAGGCTAACACACAAAGGCTGGATACCCACGAAACTTGGCACACTCAAATGACAATTATCATTTATCACATAACAATATTCATTATAATCTTATCAAATTTCTTTATAAAATATTTTCACATTT
>JAUTBS010132452.1:0-12479 GCA_032361285.1 Aequorea victoria | reverse complement strand
ACTAAAACACATATTATAATAACGACTCAAGGACATAACATTGTACGTTGGAGGGCTTAAAAGTGCACTTTTAAGTCTAGATCAATGGCCCCCACAGATGATGGCCAATCCAAAGAGGAGGAACCCCAAGCTGCGATGCTCATATCACAAAGACAAGGTGCACATGATGCAGGATTGCCGGACCTTGAAGCTTCATCTAGAAGATCTGGTCTCTGTCGGGTATCGAAAAAAATACATAGATGAAGGGAAGACCAGGGAGGAGGCTGACCAACTCCAGCTGACCAGTACCAAAAGGGATAAAAATGAGCATGACGGTAGAACAGCGGCCAGGATGCAGATCAACATCATCCACAGGGGCACGAGCATCGAAGGGCTGAACTGGCTTAGAGGTGCAGCGCAGAAGGCGGCCCACCTAAAAAAAGTAATGAAGGTCAAGCCTACCCCAAAAAGGATGAGAGATGAGCAGACCGAATGAAAAGGCAGACAGCCCATCGCAGTCAGCTTTTCAGACGAGGATCTAGAAGGAGTGGAAAGTCCCCACAATGACGCACTCATCATCACTCTAGGGATAAGAGACTACAATGTGAAGAGGATCCTCGTAGATCAAGGAAGCTCCTCCGAGGTGATATACTATGGCATATTCAAAAAACTAGGGATAAAGGAGACGGATCTGTTACTCGCCACCTGCCCATTAGTCGGCTTCAATGGTCAGCCAGTCTGGCCAGTCAGGCGAGTGAGACTGCAGGTCCATGCGGGATCGATCTATCTCCCGATAGAGTTATTGGTAGTCAGTGCGCCCAGCCCCTACAACGCCATAGTTGGGAGGATGTGGCTCCACAATCTCAAGGCCATACCCTCAATCCTGCACCAGTGTTTAAAGTTTTCAGCCAAAAGCAGAGTGAAAGTGATGCGGGGTGACCAACCGGCGGCGAAGCAATGCTTAGTTGTCACATTGAAAATAAAGAGCACAGCCGACCAGATCCAAATGGTCGACGAACAAGAGTGAGAGGTCTGCCCAGACGGCAGAGCCACCGGTAAAGCAATAGAGGATCTTCAGGAGGTCCAATTAGACGAAAAAAACAAAGAGAAGACCTTCATGCTCGGTAGCTCTCTGACCGAACAAGAAAAGGGAGACATGGAGGCCTTCCTCAAAAGAAATAGGAAAGTGTTCGTGTGGAGTCCTTACGATATGCCAGGGGTAGATCCTGACTTCATCTGTCACTGGCTCAACATAGATCCTCGTCACAAGCCCATGGTCCAGAAAAGCAGGAGATCGGTCGTACAGCATACCGAAGCAGTGATCGAAGAGGTAGATTGGCTCCTTAAAGTCGAAGCCATAAAGGAGGTCTAGTATCCCAAATGGCTATCGAACATTGTGGTCGTCAAGAAGAAAAACAGAAAAATGAAGGGTATGTGTAGACTTCACCAGCCTCAACAAAGCATGTCTAAAGGATAGCTTCCCCCTCCTGAAGATCGGCCAACTGGTCTATTCGACTACCAGGCATGAAAGAATGAGCTTCCTAGATGCCTATAGAGGATACCACCAGATTGCGTTGTTTGGCCCCGACCAAGAGAACAAGGCATTCATTAGCCCCCAAGGGCTGTACTGCTACATGGTAATGCCATTCGGCCTAAAAAATGCCACAGCGACTCATCAGCGAATGGTCAGCATCATATTCAAGGACCAGCTAGGCAGAACGATGGAGGCCTATATCGACGATATGGTTATCAAAAGCAGGCACAAAGAAGATCATCTGGTCGACTTGGAGGAAGTGTTCGCCATCCTCAAGCACCACAAGCTTCGCTTAAATGCTTCAAAATGTGCCTTTGGGGTCGACTTTGGAAAATTCTTGGGTTACCTGGTTACGCACCGCGGAATAGAAGCCAACCCCAACCAAATCAAAGTGATACACATCATCGAGCCTCCAAAATGCGTGAAAGAGATCCAAAAGTTGACCGGAATGGCTGCAGTGCTCAACCGATTTATGAGTAATTCGTTTGACAAATGCTGACCATTCTTTTAGCTTCTACGAAAAAGAACGCAGTTTTAATGGGATAAAGAATGCAACCAGGCACTCGGCAGACTTAAGACATATCTGGCCGAGCCTCCTCTCCTAACGACACATGCAACAGGAGAGGAGTTATTCCTATACCTAGCAGTCTCCCAGCACGCAGTGAGCGCGGTTCTCATCAAAGAAGAGAACAAAGAACACCAGCCTGTGTACTATATAAGCAAGACACTGCTAGAGACCGAATCCCAATACCTCCCCCTCAAGTTTTTCCCTTGTGATGGCTTTCAGAAAGCTCATGCACTACTTTCAAGCGCATCCAATCACAGTGCTCATAGAGTACCCACTAAAAGCTATCCGCAGGAAAGTCGACCTATCTGGAAGGCTAGCCAAATGGGTGATCGAGCTCGATGACTTTCACATCAAATACAAGCCCAGACCCGTAATAAAAGCGCAAGTCCTGACTGACTTCATTTTTGAATTTGCACCCGACCATGTTCGGCCCCAGGAATGCTCTAACTCAGCCAGAGTCCAGCCCACGGCCAAACCTGGAGAGCCGAGCACATTAGACACGTGGAAGATGTTCATCGGCAAGGTATGGAAATTGTATGTCGATGGCTCCTCGAACCAAAGGGGAGCAAGACTCTGGGTCGTACTCATCTCTCTGGAGGGAGTGACGATGGAACAGTCAGTCAAACTAGGATTCCAACCATCCAACAACAAAGCCAAGTACAAGGCAGTCATCGCAGCTCTACGAGCCGCGGAGCAGCTGGGGGCACAGCACCTCATCCTTTACAGCGACTCACAACTGGTGATGATCCAACTCACCGTGGAATACCAGATCAGGGATGCAAGAATGGGCAGGTACGCGAAGGTGGCCCAGGAGATATTCAAAGGCTTTAGCTCTTTCAAAATTAAGTAGATAGGGAGATGCCAAAATAGCCACGCTGATGCCCTGGCTTGCCTGGCCTCAGATCTCAGACCTGGAGGGCAGAGAACGGTGACAGTCCAACACTTACCAGATCCCAGTATAAAGGGCAAGGAAAACTCAGTCACGATGGGGCTCGGTCCAAGCTGGATGGACTCAATCATGGATTACCTACAAAGAGATGAGTTGTTGAGCGACAAGAAAAAGGCACAAAAGGTTCAATACAATGCGGCCCAGTATTGGCTCTCGCCTTCCGATCAACTTTATCAGAAATCGTTCACGGGCCCTTACCTTTTGTGCGTCCATTCGAGCAAGGTAAAAGAACTGCTCTACAAGATCCATGAAGGGATCTGTGGAAGCCACACGGGAGGTCAGTCATTGGCCCATTGAGCAATATCATAAGGGTATTAGTGGTCATATATGCAGAAGAATGCCCAATAGTACGTGAGAAAGCGTGAGAAGTGCCAAGTGTTCGGCCCTATGATCTATCTCACAGCCAGCCACTTGGCGCCCCTCACGAGCCTCTGGCCCTTCGCCTATTGGGGACTGGATTTAGTCGGGCATATGCTGAAAGCGCCGAACAACAAAAAGTTTTTTATAATAGCCATGGACTACTTCACCAAACGGATCGAGGCTGAACCCTTAAGCCAAAAAGGGACACAGATGTGAAGAAATTTTTTTGGAAGAACATAATCACCAGGTTCAACATCCCGAAATCCTTCGTCTCTAACAACGACACTCAATTTGATTTCCGATTGTTCAAAGACTTCTGCGCTACGTTGGGAATCCATAACCACTACTCAACCCCAGCATATCCCCAGGGAAATAGACAAGCGAAAGCCTCAAACAAAACCATTCTCGATGGAATTAAGAAGAGGTTGGAAAAATCAAAAGGAAAATAGGCTGAAGAGCTGCCACGTGTACTTTAGTCCTACAGGACTACACCCCGTTACTCCACGGGAGAAACTTCTTACTCACTGGCATTCAGGGTCAAAGCGTTCATCCCTCTAGAGGTCGGCCTTCCAACACTAAGAACGGACGTCTTCACAATGGCAGGAAACGAAAAGGCCCTTAGAAGGTACCTGGACTTAAAGGAGGAAGGCGCGAGGCAACCCTCATACGATTGACATCGTACCAAAACTAGATGGCTGACTCTTACAATAGAAAGGTACACACCAGGAAATTCTGCCTCAGGGACCTGGTTCTCAGGAAGACCATGCCGAACACAAAAAAAACCCAAACAAAGGGAAGCTCAAAGCTAATTGGGAAGGACCTTACAAAGTCACTACAATGGCAAGGCATGGGGCCTACAGACTAGAGGACATGAACGGGAAAGCCGTTCTCATGCCCTGTAATGTCACACACCTAAAATTCTTCTATCATTGAATACACCTCTCAGTTTGATCAATTTTGGTTTTCTCGCTCATTTGGGAACCATATAAACCCTATTAATAAAATGTGTGCTTTCATACCTCCACTAGACAGATTACTCTGCATTGTTAAGAAAATCAGACGGAACGTCGAACAATAATGGTCAGTGGAATATCACGCGTGCCAAATGGAAAAATGTTCGGTGGACATGCGAGCGTGCCGAATGGGTTTGTTCGGTGGAAACACAACCAAACATTGCCGAACGGAAAAACGTTTGATGGAATATCAAGCACGCCGAATGGCATAATGTTCGGTGGACACGTAAGCACGCTGAATAGATTTGTTTGGTGGAAACGCAACCAAACATCGCCGAACGACAAAAGTTCGGTGGAATATCAAGCGCGCTGAATGGAAAAATATTCGGTGGAAATGCAAGCGCGCCGAACGGATTTGTTTGGTGGAAACGCAACCAAACATCGCCCAACGGAACATGCTTGGTGGACCATTACACGCGCCGAACGAAAATGGTTCGGTGGAAAAACCAAAACATAACAGAAAGTTTGCACAAGACATGCTCGGCAGTATTTCAAAGCTCTCTCGTCGTCAACGAAACGTACTCGGAAATGAGTTGGGGGCAAACACACAGGCCGAGCGTCATTTGGTATGATCACAAAGTATGGAAATTACTTTACCAAAACGAAGAAAGACAACTAAAAAATACAAGGCTCGGCATCATCGTGCTCGGCCGCAAATGTTATAAGTACGAAAATTACTTTAGCAAAGTACAAGGAAGACTCAGTTCAGAAGATATCCTCTGTATTAGCAAAAAAAGTCATTTTGTTACACATTGGTCCGGCAACAAGCTGCTCGGGCACAGGAAAGAAATAAAAAACTAAAAATTACAAGGCTCGGCATCATAGTGCTCGGCCACAAAGAAAGCACCAAAGAAAGAAAAAAACTAAACTACTGCGTAAGACTTAGGCAAAGGGGGAGCCTCGTCCGAAGGCCCTTGACCGAATAGAGGAAAGTCTGGCGGAACCCCTGCTACCTTGAGAGCAGACTCCCATCCGGATTGCAGCAAAGACACTTAGAGCTCCTTCACCTGCTAGGTGTACTCCTGATCAGCCTCATCCCATCAGGCCGTCTTTGGCCTCCTATTGGGCGGCTACAGCGACCTCTCTTCCATGTTTCTCCTCGGCCAAGGCAACCTTCTAGTGGATGACCTCAGCCTCAGTCGTAGACAGGTCTGTCTGTGCTTTTTTCTGCTTTTCCTCCTCCCGGGAGAGTTCAGTTTGGAGCTGATCATGACCGACTAGGGCCTCTTAGAGCTTTCTCTCGGCAGTCTCCAGCAACGTGTGCATCTCGGCCCCACGTTTGGCCGTCAGCCGGCGCTCCTTAACAAGGATCTCAGGTCTATCAGCGATGGTGTGGAGCCGCTGCAGTGTCTGAGAAGACAAGCACCCAGTTAGAAAAGAAATCGAACATAAAAGACGAATAGAAGTTGGAGAAAATATGCAAATGAAACTTACCACGATCGCCATCTAGATGGTGCCCTTCAGCATCCGGGCATCGACGGTAGTAGCATGGAGGGCCATGTCCTTTGGCAGGAAGAATGCCTTAGAGAGGGCGAAGGCAACCTCAGACGAGGCCAGTGTCTGGTCAATGTCGTTGACCACCCTCTTGCCGACCATGAGTGTGGGGGCCCAGGGGGAAGGAGGCAGGACCTAAGCATCAACCGCCTTAGAAGCAGGGGCTCCCGCAGGGTCCACAATAGCTTCCTTCGAGGTAGAAGGCTCGACAGTGGTCCTCGCCTTCTTCCTGGGAGCGGGATTGATCAGCGGCTGCTCGACATTAGATCCCTCCACTCCTAGTTGATCGGCAGCAGGGGATCCGACAGAGGCTCGGTCGAAGGAACCGAGTGGCCGACATCAGAACTTTCAGCCTCGACAACGAAAGCTACCTTCGACAAGTCAACGACTTTGCCTTGCCTCAACATCTTTAAAGTGTGGATGGAGGAGCTAGTGGATGAACTCTGAGGAGCTGAGGGCGAGGGCATTCGGATAGGAGATGTCGACGGTGTGGCCTCTGAATCAAAATTTGCTAGAGCAAAGTAGTCCACGTTAGGTGTGCATTGGCATCTCGGTCGGTGGATATGACCACGAGAATGGTTGGTGTGAGGACGAATGATGCCTCGGTTGCTGGGTGAATAACCGAGCAGCTCAGGGGCCGACCTTTTGGGGATTGCAAGGGCCCTCTCCACTACTTCGGCGTTCGCTCCTTCCCAGAGACGATTGAAAGCAAACGCTACAGAGAAAGAATAAATCAGTTAGATAAATAAGCAATAGAACAAAACGAAAGTGCAAATTCAAAAAGAAGCTAGACAAAGGCCAACCTGGAAGACCGTGCACACGGGGACCCTGAACTCCTGCCGAGCGTCGTGGGCCGACCATTCAAAATGGCCTCTAACCTCAAAGAATTCAGAGACATGTTTGTCCGTGTTAGGAAGGCCCTCCACCAACTTGTACCGAGGATTCCTAGCTCGAAGGAAATAGGTGGTCCGAGAGGGGTTATGTGCTAGGGTATAGCAATACATGGTCTCGGCTTTGCCGAGACCAAGGTTATATAAGCGGTTCAGCTGAACCACGCCCATAACGACACAAAAGAAATTGATGGACACCTACATCGAGTTCAAGTTGCACTTGTACAACATCTCCCGAAGAAGGGGATGAAAGGGGAATCGAATGCCCCCTCGATCAAAGATCTATTGGGAAAGGGGCAAAGGTCGGCCCCTTACGGTCGGCGTGTCCTTATCGGTCAAAGCAAGGGTCACGTCACCAGGGACCTGGTAACGCAACCGAAACTCGGCCATGTTGGTTGCATCGTCGCACATCCACCAAAATTTACCCATAATGGATAAAATAGTTGGCGAGTAGTGGGGTCGACAAGAACAAAGGTGGTCAGCCCAAGAGAAAGAATAGGAGGGCGAGATCTCGAAAAATCAAAATAGCAAGAAAGATAAAGACTCAGAGGGAGAGGACGAAACAAAGGGGGCAAAACACATAAATAAAACCAAGACTACAGATAGACGAAGAAGAAAGTGGCGAGAAAAAGAAACAAGGAGGAAGAAACCAGAAGAATCGAAGGCTTACTTTTCTCAGGTGATACTGTCGACGGTGAAGACCTCAGGGGCGAATGGTATCACAGATTGCTGCAAACAGGCGACGATGAACACGAGCAGAGCTTCGACTGGAGCAAAAATGGTGGAAGTGTTCTAGAGGAAGACGGCGAGGAAAAAGTGAACTCTGGACCGAGTGCTCATATATATATATATACAGGGGTATAGGACACGTGGCATCACCCCACTTGGCAGAAGCTGCCTCGGGAAGGCGAGGAGACAAAGCGTTAATAGCCCTGCAGAAAACGAGGCGACAGCAGTTGGTACCGCGCAGGTGACGGCACCCATGCACGTTACCCCACTTAACACGGGACACGTGGCATACCACATGGAAGACCGTCCTTTCACTTCGACGGCGCAGAAGCCACCCCACTGGACGTGGGACACGTGGCATGCGACAAGGCAGGTCATCCTTTCAATTTATTGGCGTAGACATTACCATAATGGGGGCATGACAGCTGGCACTCCGAGCAGTGTGCTTGCATCGAACCCAGAAATAAAGGCCAGGTGGCACCTTTAAACAACCATGACGTCAGCAGAATACCAGAGTAAGTCCGACCACATGTCATACCTAACACAGATTGCTCGGCACCACAAGAAGCTCCCCCCCTCGCCGACCGTGTGTACTCGGAAAGATGCTGAGGGCAAATGAAGGGGTCGAGCATCTTCAAATGGGTCATCGCGTACAGATAGGCCCGTAAGAGCAAGAACCGACCACATATGACGAACATGGCCGATCAATATGACCCACATGGGCCGACCATTAAGCAGCCACGCCAACACGGCACGCAGAGGACGTGATGGTTCTAGAGGCCACATGTGCCGAACACGATGGAGGCCGCATGCGCCAAACAGTATGATTGCTTAAGAAACTCGGGTGATCGGGGAACAACCATGGCACCGACACGTGGCCCATTAATTATCCCCGAATATCTGGCGACTGGGACCGGACGAGCATATCCAATGAAGCCAGGTGGAGGCCCATCCCTTTTTATCTCGCCTGGAGATAAGGGGCCAGCCTGTCAAGGCAGCCAGGTGGAGATTCGTCCACCCTTATCTTGTCTGGAGGTAAGGGGAAGTGAGTTGTCTGCCCTATCTCGCCTGAAGGGGGAGGATCAATCCTATCCTGACAGCTAGATCCTGGAGGATGAATTATCACCCATGAAGGTCACAAACTCTATAAATAAGGGAGGAACTCTCATGAATAGGGACGTTATTTTCTCTACATTCTTAGATACAGTAACATTCCTCAATTAGATCCTGACTTAAGTATCGGAGTGTTCTTCCGGCCAACCACTCTGGTCGAATCGACACTAACGTATACTTTTCTTTATTTCATAGGAATCGACCAGCGAACCCGTGACGGAATTTTTTTTTAAGTTCTCTCATCATTATTTCACTTCCTTACATTCTCAATAAATATTAAAAGTTTACTAAATGTATAGCATATTTTACAATTGTCGTGCGATGTTTTGGATGTCATGCTATTATGTGGATGGAAGAAAGGACAATTAAGATGCACATCTTTCTGAGTATTTAGATGCACAAATTAAGCAGATCAAGTTTTTTTTTTTTTTTAGAGAATATCATAGAAAAGAATTGGATGATGGTTAAACCGCACAAGTTATGTTATTATATATATATATACTAGCGAATTGCCCGTGTTTAAAGGTACTTTCTAATCTAATATAATTTTAATATAATATTATGATATTTTGTTATTGTGTTTTTTAATGGGTATCGAAATAGGGAGAGAGTGGGGAAGAAAGAGAGAAAGAGAAAGAAAAAGAGAAAGAGAAAATTTGTATTTTGAATTAGATTTGATTTGAGCGAAAAATTTAAAAAATTTAAATTCAATCTCAGCCCTAGAATTTTGGTGAGATTAAATCTCAGCCATTAAAGATAGTTTGTGAGAGAGACATTTTAAAAATGTGAACTTCCTTATTATATAGATTTTAACCCAAGTAGCCATACTATTTAGTTTTCTTTCATCACAGATAATCTATAAAAAAAAAAAAGTTCAAAAAATAATTGAAGAAATTAGTAAAGAACTATCCTAAACACAATCTAAAGTTGATATATTTAATCTAGCTTTTTTAAGTGTTTTTAAATAAATAAAAAAAAAAGAAAAATCTTAAAATCATGTATAGACTAACGGTTTATATTGATTTGAGAATTATTGCATGGTTTAATACACATTTTGTCTCTTAACATTCTAAGTAAATTAAGAGAAAGTGACATTCCAAGTAAATTGAGAGAAAGTGACAATCAAAAGGAAAAATATAAAATATGATTTTTTTTATTTTTTTTTTTGTGGTGTACCAGTGCATACAATTTGGAGAGAGGTGGAGAAAGTTGCGGCTAGAGGTTTTTTTTCCTCTCATATTTAATAGTAATAACCTACAAAGTACAAAATGATTTGAACTTATCTCAATAAATAAAAAAATTAAGTAAAAAAAACACCCGAACAAATCAAAAAAAGTAATTGTGGTTATTTATGTTGGTGGTGGGGGACGATGATAGCAGTAGTGCGGATCAAGTTCGAAACCCTCGATATCTTTAGTGCTCTATCTCTCTTTCTTTTCGACTTTAGGTTATACTAAAAGTGTATTGCCAAAAAATAGACTAATTAGTGAAAACAACAATTATGGATGAGAAAACAAAATACATAAAAACTATGAAGCAAAAAAAAAAAAAACGAAAGCATCAAAGGTGAAAGAGAAAAAGGCAAAATTGATTAGGGGAAAGTGAAAAAAGTAAAAAATGTGTTCAATATTGGTTATGGAAGCGAAAAATAAAAATTTGCAAATGAGAGAATTTATTGGGGGAGATCATAAGTTTTATTAAGAATAAAACATATTTCAAATTATTTAAATCTTAAAATAATGCATAATCAATTCCATATAGTGCAATTAGATAAGTTTTATCTAGGAATAAAGCATATCCCAAATTAAATATTAAATATTTGGAAGAAATTAATTTTGGACCAATGATATTATGATATATATTATTAAGTATTTAAAAAATTATAAATTCTTAAAAAATTTGAATGGGGCCTTAGAATTTAAAGACGTAACAAAATTTTATTTTATATAATAGTATAGATAAGAGCATGAATCCAAAATTATTATTATTATGAAAAAAGGAATGGGACTTTTCACATTTGGCAATAGCTTTCAGACAAACATAATGTTTTGACGTCAAAACATTGTTGCAAAAGAATGTAATAACTTCTCATATTCACAAAATATGAGCAAAAGTTGGCAAAGAAATGTTGAGAATGTCATAATGGGCACAGTGAACTATTTCGTGCACTTCGGTACATTAAGGTTCAAGTCTGACTCATTTTAATGATCTGAATTATTTATTTTATTATATTCAATACATAAATCAGTCATATAAAAAATTAAATTTATCGAATATCGTTAGCTAACTGAATGAATAAATGTACTGCTAAATAAAATGAACGATAAAGGATAATATTATTTATTTTTAAATACAAATATAATTTATTCAGGTAATTAACAATATTCAATTAACTTAATTTACATTACTTATATACGCATTGAAGATAAAAAAAAAATAAACTATTCTAATTATTAAAATATACCCTCTTAAACTCGAAATAAAATTGGCACGTGACTGCCGAGAAGCCGCACTATCGTACAAAGCCATTGAAGCAAAGTGCTCTCTGTTCAAAGGACCATCAAAGAGATGTTCCTAATTCAACTCATTAGAAATAAACTTTGTGAAAAAACTTCGGTTAGTATGAACGACTGTAAACCCTACTTCTCCTTGGAAGAAAAACTTGGATGGGGTATCAAAACTACTCGTTTATAGTAACAATCAATGGTGACGTGATGCTTGAAGAGCTAATCCATTCCTAAGATGACTTCAAAGTCATGAATGGCTAGAGAAATAAGAACTACAGGCAACATTCTATCACCTAATTCCATAATTCCCTGATGACATATATCATGAAGAAGAATTGTGTCCCCAATAGGAGTGGACATAGAGAGGTGTACCTCCATAGGTTCTATTATAAGGGCTAAACGGTGCAAGAATTATGGTCAAGTAAAAGGATGTGTAGCACCAGAGTCTATAAAAACTTTAGCAGGTACAGAGGATATGGTGATGATACCTTGCACTATGGATGGTGAAGCTTCGGCCTCCTCACGAGTAAAAGTGTAGACGCGTCCCTAAGTAGCTTCACCTTGTGCCTGGTTGAAAGTGGGCTGCCTCTGTTCTCCTTGTCGGTTTGGCTGGGATGGAGCTGGTCCGGTAATACGTGCTGGTGGTTTCTATACCTGAAGCGGTTCCTGCATTTGGGGTCCTCCCGTTCCTTTGTTTTTGCAGTAAGTGGACATGTGTCCGGTCTTACCATAGGTGTAGCATGTTCTTAGTGTTCCGTCGCAATAGTGTCCACGAGAGTGAACCTTTCTACACAGGTTGCATGGATTCCAGGTTAGCTGCTTATCTCCACCATTTTGACTTTGGGGCTGAGTGTAAGCCTTTTTGGCAGGGTTTCCACCTCTATTATAGTGTCCGGTCAATTTCTGATCTCTATTCCTCTTTGGTTACAATTTTTGGTGTTTTTGCGCATCGTCTAAGCTTTTCTTCGCCAGAAGAGCCTTGGTCACTAGCTTAGACAAGGTCTTTGCCTCGCATAATGACACTTGATTGCGAATAGCAGGGCGTAAACCCCTCTCAAATATGACCACTTTGTCTGCTTCGTCCGTAACGTACTGTGGTGCGAACCCTGATAATTTGGCAAACTTAGCCTCGTACTCAGCTACCGTCATTCCTTTCTGTTCCATCATCAGGAACTCCACTTGTTTTTGCATTTTGATCGCTACAAGGTAGTACTTGTCGTCAAATAGCTCAAAGAACTTCATCTAGATGAGTTCGTGTTCCTTTCCTTTGAGCTGACATTTTACCATGCGCCACCAATGCTCAGCTTGTCCTTCTAGGATGTAGGTAGCCAATGAAACCTTGT
>JAUTBS010132341.1:0-12479 GCA_032361285.1 Aequorea victoria | reverse complement strand
GCGCTGCTATGGGGGACTGTATCCGACTGTCTGGCGGCCTAATCTGCCCAAGTTCCAGCTGCATGGTTAAATGGTTTAGAGGTTATGAGTTGTTGGTAAACAAAGTGTGGGGTGGTAAGTCTTGGTCGGATCCTTTCGGCGTAAAGGAGTCCGGGTTAAGTTGTGGAGTTTCATCAGTATTTACATAACTTTGCTTATCCTTCTTTGTTATATTTGTACTTGTAATTAAGTGTAGAAATATGTGGTTCGGAAGTTTCTTGCTGGGCTTTGCAGCTCACGGCGTTTCATGCCAGGTATTGAGGAATGCTTTGAACCGACGGAAGAAGACGAGGAGTGCGTGGAGCCATGGCTAATGAGCGATAGTTGCAATTTCTATTATAGTTTCAATTTATTTTGCTGGCATGTAACACTTAACAGAGGGAAAACAATGTGTATGACAGGAACAAGTACTACTATTATAGGTTAGATATTAATCTAGTTTGTAACGGATGTTTTAGCATAACCCTAATTATTATAATTATGTCTCCTAACGACCCAAAAATTTTGGGGCATTACAAAACGTAGCTTAAATAACAACCTGTTTCTAACAGATTCTCTTTGGGGTGTCTTGAGCATGTGTGATTTTTGGTTAGGCCCCAAAATGTAGTTTTGAACCCCTTTTCTAATTTACAAATTTCTGTGACAGAGAGGGAGATTAATAGACCACTTTGAACCCCCATATCTCTCTCTAAAAACCTTCCCTTATGATGATCCACATATACAGAGATAGTTACATGAGTCTAGTTTAACCCCCTTTTTACAGAAGTTTATTTCATTGAGTATCGTTTGAGATATACCAATATTTCCACATAGACCCTTATTTCGACAGCCTCTATTGTACTAATTTTTGGACCCCCTTCCGTGTACAACCAGTGTTTGGTCCCTTCATTCCAAATGTATATAACACCTTTAGTTAGCTCTCTGTAAATATGTATAGATTTCTAGTAAGGTTTGATATTTTTAAAGTATTTTAGAACCTCTGTGGCAGATTCAGGATTATGCTCTGGTTTGAGTATTTCAGTGTTTAAAGTTCTTTTTACACTAAGCCTTGTTTGTTCCTTCTTTAAATATCATCTATGAGTTTAAAAGCATGTTTACAACTGGAATGAATGTTATATGGTCTCAATTTATGTTACGACATCTCTCATGCATGGATCGGGTCTTCGGTGGGGTGTTCACCTTGTGTCTAGCTCGGATAGTTCTGATTCTTGTTGGTTATGGTGTTGTTGTTGTCAAGTTCACGTGGATGTGACTTGGGTTGTGATTTTGTAATAGAGTGGGTGGTTTCCCTTTCATGTTATATCCATTTGATGGGTATAGTGTATAGTGGTGCACCGTGTCGAACTAAGACCTTAGCGCAGCGGTCAGGGACTCATATGGTTGGTGGTAACGGGGTGTTTCACCTGGTTGTACCCCGCCGCCCTTGGGCATTCACGAGCTAGTTGAGTATGTCACTCCTCTACGACTCATGGTGTGGCAAGGTGGGTCTTATGGATGGGATTCTAGTCAAGGGACTTATGGGCCAGTTATAGCATTTAGCTCGCTGCGTCTCATAACCTACCCATGGGGAACAAGGTTCTCGTCAGGGGGACTTATGACCCAGTTAGAGCTTGCGGCTCGCTGTGTCTCATAACCTATCCATGGGGAACTGCATCCGAATATCTGGCGACCTAATTTTCTCAAGCTCAAGTATTCAAGTTTTGGGTAGTTATGTTTTGTCGGATCCTTTTGGCGTAAAGGAGTCCTGGTCGTGATTCAGGGTTTACAGCATTCGCATGTCATGATCTTTTTTATTATATCCTATTGTATGTATTTAAGTGTTAGAAATGTTGGGTTCGGGAGATTCTTTCTGGGCTTCGTAGCTTATGGTACTTCATGCCAGGTTTTGAAGGGGGACAGTGATCGTGGAGCAGGCTGGGAAGTATGTCGAGTTACAGGCTCACATGATAAACGGTAATCGAAGATTTTGTATTTTTGTAACTTCTTTAAATTACTGTTGGGGTGTAATGTAAACCTTAAACAGGTGGTTTGATGTGCAAAAATATTAACACTATTATCTACTGATAAATATTAAATTATGTTGGATGGTTGTCGTTAGAATAACCCTATTTGTTATATTTATCTCTCATAACGAATCGGATTTTCGGGACGTTACATTTCAGGTATCAAATAAAGCATTCCCAAATAGGACTTAAGCCTAGATACAATGCAAAGATGATTTTGATCAACATAGCAACAATCTGAGTCTAGACATAGGACAAGTGAGTCGACACAATAGAGACAAAGACAAGCAAGAAAATGAACAGATGGAAGTTGGGTCGACACAAAACTCATATGAGTCGACACAAATCAGTGTTGAGACGACACAAGGATCAGTTGAGTTGACACAAGTTAATATGTCGTGGCTTGAACAAGTTGAGTCGACAGAAATGGTGAACTAATGAAGAAACAGTGGCCTGGACAACATGAGTCAACACAATCTCAAGTTGAGTCGACACACAGCCGAGATTCGCGAAGCATGAGTCGACACCATTCCTATTTGAGTCGACAAAACACATATAGAATCCATACCAAAAGCAAATTGATTCGACACAACTCCATGTGAGTCGACCTAAGTGCGCGATCTCAGGAATTTTAGCCCGCATGTCACGCGATTCAGTTGGTTATGTTACAGCTGGATTTGAGGATCCATTTTGACTTTCTGAGGATCGATTTTATCTATGGAAATGAACTAAAATCAATTGAAAATAAGATCACAAGATTCGTGGAAGAAATCGAGGAAATCTGTTACACAATTTTTAGGATCCTGAGATGAAGCACAGTTGGAATGAACAGCTTGACTTCATAAATGTTTTTGAAATTCAAACAGATAGTCAGAGGATCGCGATTTCAAAATGGAAGATCGAATCAAATCAAGTCAACAAACAAATTGCTTGATTTAAGGAGAAACATTCGATCTTGATGTACGACGGTCATACTATGCAACTATAAAAACACTGCTACACCACACAACACAATCAGTCTATTCATCGAAAATCAATCATCAATATCATTCTCTCATTTTACTCTCTGATACGAAGCACATCAATGAAGTCATCAATCACAGTTCATCTGAAGTTTTGTTCAGAAAAGCTCAGAAGCAGAGCCACTACATTCAACTGAAGTTTTTACCTTTCTGGAAAATTATTTTCTGGTTCGATCATTGTAAACAAAGTGAGCCATTCACTTTGATGTTTTAACGACAACTCTATTTACAAAAAAACTATGTACAACTGATAGAGGTGAGTCACCTGTTATTTAGTTTTGTGTGTGGTACAAACACACGAAGAACATCACAAGTGCTAGAAATCTGATAATTTTGGAAAGTAGCTTCGTGGATCTTGTAGAAAGGTTTGGAGCACACAACAAGTGTTTTGGAATAGTAAAAAATCTCAAGAGGTGAGTGGACGTAGGCTAAGTTAAAGCCGAACCACTATAAATTGTGGTGTTCTTCTTACTTTATCTTTTGCTTGTTTATATGCTCATATTTCTTAGGTTGCTAGTATTCATATTTTAAGTAAGTCATTATTTAAAATTCATAATTTTGAAAAGACACCCTATTCACCCCCCCTCTAGGGTCATCACATAGTTAACAAAGATGATAACTAGTCCATCCCTAGAATAAGGTCAAAGTCATGCATTCTCAGAGGTAGTAGATCAACCATGAATTCGTAATCATTGATGTTATCACATAATCCTTGTAAACATCTACGATTTCTACTCCACTTTCTACGGACGTCATTATAGTTATGGTGTGGTTCATATTAGTGCTCGACTTGTCCAAGTGTGATGCAAATGCGTATGATATGAAAGAATGTGTTGAACCCAGATCAATAAGAACACAAGCTTCTTTGCCAGAAATTATAAGTTTACCCGTAACTACATCCGGCGTTGCTGCCGCATCTTGACGTGTCATAGCAAAGACTCTTCCTTGCGTCTGTTGTCTTTCGACATTATGATCTCCTCGTCCTTGATTGTTTCCAGATGGACCTCCACACACTTGATTAAGATTCCCCGTGTTCCCAGGCCTTCCCATCGCCACACTTCCTACTAATGTCGCCGCCTAATCACCCTGTCGATAATCTCTTTGAATATGGCCTTGTTGTCCACACTTGTGACATTTGGAACTCAGTGTTGCCGTTGTACCAGTGCAATGTCTTGACATGTGCCCAGACTTGCCACATGTCTAACATTATTTTGGTCCGCCCTGGCTGCCAGCCATTCCCTTATCTTATTTGTTATATCTTGGAGCGAAACCTCCATGCGTATTCCCGGTCCAAGTTTGAGTTCTATTCATGGGTGCTTCAAAAGGTCTTACCACCGTCCGCGAAACATGAGCAACATTAGGGTTTTGATACTTCGCATTTTCGATAGTTTTTGTGTCAAAATAAGCTTTTCCTAAAAGTCTCCCATCTTTCCCTACCTTCAATCATGTCCTTCTCGGCCCTCCTACTAGCGTCTACTAATTCTGCATATGTTCCAAAGTAATGGGTATAGAACCTCAAACGAATGAGGTAATCCAAACCACTTCAGAACCTCCTACTTTTCGCAGCTTCGGTTGCCATGATAGATGGTGCAAAAGGTGACAAGGTTGTGAACTGTACTTTGTACTGGTTCACTATTCTCTCATTCTATTTCAGCATGACAATTCTTATTCCTTCTCATGTTGATAGCTTTCGGAAAAGTATTTTTGATTCAATTTTCCTTTGAATTGGTCTTACGTTACTTCTGGTGGTGCGACTCCTTCCACCGGTATCGTTATTAGTCTTGAAGTTACTTTCCACCATTGGTGTGCCTCCTCAGTCAACATGAAGGTCACCAGTAGAACCTTCTGTCGGTCAGTCACTATCATGAGGTCAAAAACTTGTTCAATCCTCTTAATCTAATTTTTAGCTTTCGCCTCGCCAGAGCTCCCGTTGAACGAGGGTGGGTCCAACTTCTTGAATTGAATGTAGATCGTGTTGTTCGTCCCAACTGGTGCTACAGGTGGTCTCCCATAATGTTTCACTTATTGCTACATCATATGGGTCATAGCCTGAAACATCCGCCCTATAGTCGGGTCATTCTGAATCCAAGGTTCCTGTTGAACTTCAGGTTTCCCTTATTCCTCGTGATATCCCTTCTCTGTCCATTTCCTAAAATATAATCCAAACACGTCTTTAATCTACATGTTATGATTTGCTCGAACATAACTTAACGGGTTCATTTAACGTTTTACATGTACGTCATCTCATAGAGTTAACCACTTGGGCTATCTTTCAAACGCAAACCCTGAACACACATTCATGAACCAACAAGAGTCTCGTCTACCATTCTACGCGACTCACGACAGAAACGGCTACATGCCGGTCCACTGTGACCTCTAAACATAACATCCTCAGAAATGGTTCAACCTAAGCTCTGATACCAAGTTGTCAAGCCCCGTCTTGAGGGAGGGTACACGACCCAACATACTTACCAACATTCATTTCCATTTAAGCATAATTTTTTTTTATTTTTTACTTTGCACCAGGACTTCATATTAGTGCCCAACGTAGCATACAAAAAATTACACAAGATGACTTATAGCCTCATCAAGATCATTTCATTAATTACATTTCAAATAAGAAAATGAAAAGGGATTTATGTCCTTAATTTCTCAAAACCTTCCCAAAAAACCTAAGACCACAGTGGACCAAAACCGAACTTAGCCTGATGTCAAAAAAAATTCAAAACATCAATCTATGCGGGGGTGAGCTATAATCCACGTGCTCACCAATCACTAGCAATAGCATTATAAATCACACAATGGAAATCAAAACAGTTCATCACTTGAAAGTAGGGTAACTTTTCACAAAACATAACTTTTGTCATAAAAGGTTTCAGGCTCCATCTTTTCACAAATCACTTCATAAGAGAGAGTTTTCCAAGCATCATATATCTTTAAAAGAGATATTTTATGATTTTATCATTTTCGTCCAATAAACCATTTCTTATAAATAAATATAGCCAAGGGTTGTATTAACCTCCTAATCATGATTGTTGTTGTACTGAGTCCCCGAATATCCCGCCTACTCAGTGGACAGAGCTAAGGATTATTCGTCGGGCCACTTAACAATGTTCACTGGTAGTGCTAACACATCATCCGTGACTTATGCACAATATATATATATATATATAATTACATGATATATACTCACGAACGGTTGTACGGTATATCCATCACATGGCACCCACAATGTAATATCAACGCTAACATAATACACATATTGTATCCTTTAATTATTCATTCTAACTTTCATTTAGATCTCAAAAGCATATTTCAAAATCATTAAATAAAATACGAGTTTGCAAACATAGTTTTTTTTTGCTAGTAAAACAACCATTAATTTTCTCAAATCATATATCATGAAAATATAAAGAATTTAACAGTTCACACATTTATAATATCAATCTAGAGATAAGGAAACTCACGTCAAAAACAAGTGTTCGTCTTTGACCTACGCCCTCCGGTTCACCTCGGACCTCCAGTTCCTAAAACATAACAAGGATAAGAACTTAACTTCGTGGACTAAGGCAACACATGTATATTTGTGTGGGTATGGAAGTGAGGTATTGTTTTCTTAAATATACCATTTTAATCATTCTTGGTACCCTCATGGTCCCCAAGAACCCTAACTTGTGTTTAGGTGCTTAGATTTGGTTAAAGCCTTCTTAAACCATATTCTTCTTCATTTCCAAATTCTGTCCTACCCATTTAAAATTTGTTTGAAAATACTAAACATTCTTAAAAAAATATGAACAACTTACAGAGGATATAATAGGGTGTTAGGTACATATTATATGAAGAATCCGAGAGACCAAAGTCAACAGAAGGGTCTCTAATAATTAATGTGGCAGAATCTATCCAAAATTTTCCATGTTTAGGAGAATTCATTTTTCTCACAACCCGTCCGATAAAAGTGAGTTTTATCATTTTTGTTTCAAATTACACCCTTTTACCTTTATTTCCATATATGGCTCATCTATAGGGGATATGTCTGGAATTTATTAAAATTTCTCAAAGTGGACTATTATTTTGCGATTTCAACACAGAATGTTCAAAAATGGCATAGGTTTCTAAAATACATGTTTGGGTCCAACAAAAAATTGCACATGTTAATAATATGCTAAACTATCTCTGTTTGAAACAGATTTTCAGTTAGGCTTTACTTCACTGGCACGAAAAATCTGAGATTGGGCATTAAATTCAATGTTTAGTAATTTCTTGAGATTCCTTACTCCCTTCTTCTTTTCCACCCTCTTACCCATGCAAGAAATATTTTTAACCTTCATAAAATCACTTTATATGTTATATTAGACATTTGTATTAGCTTTTCCTTAGGTCTTCATTTATTTATCCATCATGATCTTGAATCAAGAAAGTTACTTTTTCTTACATTCAATGTCCTTCTCCTATGTTCTTCAATGTTCTTATCTTATTTTTGTTTGAAGATGGATGAGAGGTGTGAGATGATCTTAGAACATTAAAGAAGAGTTTTAAGAATCTCTTCTTTTATAACTTCTTGCTTGAAGGATGGATGAACTAAGCTTCATATTTTTCCTTCACTTCTTCCTCCTTTCTTCCTTTGCTTTCTTTTCTTCCTTCTTCTTTCTTCTTCATCCTCTTTTTCTTCTTCTTTCCTTTCTCCAAAGAGGGGCAACAAAAATTAGAGAGGGAAAGGACTTGAGCAAATGAATTTTTATGTTGGAGGAGCCTCCTATTTATAGGCAAATGTTTGGAATGAATATATCATTTTACCCCTCATTTTTTTTCCATCCAATTCCAAGTTGGATTCTTTGTCCCTCTAGTTTGATTCAATCCCAACTAAATCTTGGACTCCAGGATAGGTAACACCATGTTTGGTATGAATAATCTATTTTTCTTAAGCCGCCAGCCCTCGTTTTGTTTAATGGGGAAGACATTCTTTAATTTAAGGGTACTTTGACAAGACTTTTATTTTTCATTTTTTTAATTTTATTTATGTCAAATCCATGATTCTCTCATCAAATCATCTTCTAGGCACATTTTTCACTATTCATTGAAAACTTTAGGAGGTTTAATGATGTAAGAAAACCAACATTTGAAGCATATGCCATGTTTTCCCATCTTTTTTTTCTTTTCCTTTCTTTTTCTTTTCCTTTTTCCCTAAAAAGATGTCACATCATTCTTCTCTCCAAGGGAATTTTGGCCTAGAGCTTCTAGAAGGCTCTATATATATATATGTTTTATTATTTACTAGGGTATGACCCGTGCCTAAAAAATCTATCAACATAATTTGATTCTAATTAAAATAGAACATATTTTAAAACTTTAAATTTGAAACTGAACACATTATTAACACAATTTAATTTTAATTAAAATGATCATATTCTGATAGCTTAACCAGATTTTGAATAAAATACAGTAAATAAATTTAAAAGGAGGAAGAAAAATTAAAAATCTAATTTAATCATTCATGATAATCGTACCTAAAACATTAAAGTAATATCAATGATTTATTATTTATCTTGGCTAATGATCAATTTAAAACTATTTTTATTAACAAAAATTTCATTACCCAATTTTTTTTTTGTTATAAGTAAAAAGTTTAATTTAACTTCGATCATAAAATTAAATTAAATTAAAGTAGACAAAAAAATGGTTTGAAAAAAATAAATAAATAAACAACTCATCTTAACCACTGATTGAATATGAAAAAAAAAAACTCTTTTAATGTACTATAAATATGACTTTCAAATTTTTCCTCCCTTGTAATATAGATATGTGGGTTTGTTGTGTAAAAAGAGAGAAAGTGCCACATACAATATTTTTTCCATGAAATTAATTTTTTTTTAAAAATAACTCAAATTTTATTGTATAGATTAGAATTAATTTTAAATAATAATTGTAAGAAATTATTAAAGATTAAGAAAATAAGTATTAAAATTTGAGAAAAACACATGGTTAAAAAGAAAAAAGTGCAAAAATTAATATTTGAAAAAAAAAGTCTTTATTATTAAAAAAATAAAGTAAAAAATTGTGAACACAATCTTAACCACATTAAATATAATAAAATATCAATCTTAAAGGTACTTTTAAATATAAATCTAGTAAATTAAATAAAATAAAATATTAATTATAAGTAAAAAACTAATTATAAATTGAGACAAAAAATAAAACTAAATTAAAGGTTACAAAAAAGTAAACTTGAAAGATGGAGTAAAAATAAATTTAAAGGGGAATAAAAAATTGACAAAAAATGAACAACACATCTTAACCATTGATTGAAGAATGAGAGAGGACAACCATTGGATTGACACATAAATGTCACTATCAAGGTTCACATCCCTTGTAATATAACACAATTTAATTTGAATTAAAATGATCATATTTTAATAGTTTAACCAGAATCTGAATGAAATACAGCAAATCAATCTAGAAGGAGGATGAGGAGAAATTAAAAATCTAATTCAATTATTCATGATAATCGTACATAAAATATTAAAGTAATATCAATGATTTATTATTTATCTTGGGCAATTATCAATCTAAAACTATTTATATTAACACAAATTTTATTATCCAAATAATTTTTTTATTTATAAGTAAAAAGTTTAATTTAAGTTGGATCATAAAATTAAATTAAATTAAAGTGGACAAAAAATAGGTTTAAAAAAATAAAAAATAAATAAACAACTCATTTTAACCACTGATTGAATATGAAAAAAAAAAAAGACAACTCTTTGAATGTAATATAAATATGACTTTCAAATTTTTCGTCTCTAGTAATATAGATTAGGGATGACCCGTGCCTAAAGGCACTCGCAACACAATTTGAACTCAATTACAATCAAAGACATGGATGACCCATGCTTAAAGATACTCCCATCATATTTTTTTATTTATTTAGATCATTCATGCCGATGACATTGTTCATGCATGCATTCTAGTAATTACTTTCTAAGTCTTATTTTCTTAAAAATAACCCATGTCAAGAGAGCACCAACATAACTTGACCTCAACCTAAATCAACTTAGAGATCAATGATGAGCAGAAAAACTACTAAGATGAACAACATATTGAATAATCAATTCAATCAGTATATGAAAAAAATAGCATAACATATTTGGATTTTTAGTAATCTAACCTGCTATCAAACCATGCAACAAATACAATGTCTCAACTCCCTCACACTATTATGAGTTTTCATTCGGCTCACCATTAACCTCAACCAAAAGGGAAAAAAAATATAAAACATAGCAATTTTAATAGGTTAAGAATTAATTAATTCAACAAAACTAACACATTTAATCCAACACTTTAAAGAGGCTAAACCTCTTGGGTAAGTAACAACAAAAAAAATAAAGGAAGAATTTGTCTATGCAATAGTTTGTTCAAATATCACCATCATAGCCACATCATATTGATACAACATGAAAGCACAGAACTACAAATTATGAATCCATTTTAAACTCGAAATTATTATTATTATTTTCATAGGGGGAGAGGGACCTCGAATTTGTGATAATTTCTGATTTTACACACAAAGAGAGAGAGAGAGAGAGAATAGAGATTCTTAGCATTTTGTTCATTTTTTTAGGATTCTGAACTTCATCTATCAAAGAAAAAATGATTGCTAACATCTTCTGTAGTGCACATGATGTTTTTGTGATTGAAAGAAAAAGGAAATGTTGATGTTTGATGCCTTGTTTGAAACTACAATATGGTGGGAAAATTAAGCAAGAGGCGTAAAAAGTAATAAAACGTTTTTCGTTTTGTTGGTTTTCATTGTGGGAGGCAATTGTAACTAACAAAAGTCTCAATTAGGCGAATACAAAGGATTCACGTACAAAAAAAGAAATTCAATTTCACATTCGTTAATTATCCATTGATAGTAAAGAAAACAACATGCCCCTGTACATGGATTTTCCACTCTTTGGTTCAAGCTAGGACTTGATTTCCCCAACCTCCTTGGGGCCAATCTGGAAGGCTACAGTCAACAATTATCCGGCACCGGTGGTGTTTCGGTGACCAATGTGGCGGCGATTGAAGCGTCCAAAATGTTGGGGATTTCAGATTCTCAACACCAAATCCACCAAAAAAATGTAGGGATAGAAAGGACTAACCTGATAAACAATTATACTCAAGCCTTAGTAAACAAAAAGTCATATCCTTCAAACAGGTTTTGATAGCTATGGTATGTTTGGAGTAAAATGAAAAGAAAAGGATTAAAATATGAAATAAAAAAATAAACTAAATCAATCACCTTGTCCTATTTTTAAAAGCCCTTTGAAAATAAATCATAAAGAAAAATGAAATCTTGAGTGATTTAGCTAAACCACCATCATCAGCTACAACTTCAGTGGCTATACTCTTGCCAGGTTTGTTATCATTAACCATGGAATATTAAAAATCATAACTAAGTATATACTTTTAGGTTGAACAATAAAAATCATAATCAATTAATTTTAATGTAACATATACATATCTAATTTTTTGAATAAGATCATATAAGCTCACAATTAATTGGTTTAACTTTCATTTTTAATAGGCAAGAAAAAAATCAATTCAAGATTACCTTAACACAACAATAAGAGCCTTAGTAGCTTCGTCAAACCACCATCGCAAGTACAACTTCACTGGTTGTACTCTTGCCCGATTTGTTGTCATCAACCATGGATTTCTCAAGCCTGTCTTTGGCATGTTCATCCAAATTCAATGAAGCCAAAGTCGAGAGTTAGAAAATGTCTTAACATCATGTAAGCCAAATTTAGTATTGAGTAAATATTTTCCTTTTTCATGTTCATCAAATATAAAGATAATGAAATCACGATTTTTAGGTTATTCTATATTCCAACATTCTTTTCGGCAAAAAAACAGGGAGAAAAAATCAAGTAATTAGATCTATGAACTGTTATAAGTTCGTTCCTAAAAAAGATTCCAAGAGAGAATTGCTAGCCTAATGACTTTTTCAATCAAGTTTCTTTTTGGTTTTGTCTTAACAACATATTGATTTTGTAACACCTCACTCCCAAAAAGGTAATTAACCCCACGTGGGAGGGGTGGTACGGCTCACATAAACTTAATCATGCATATGATTTAAACCAAAGAGGGATGCACTCTGCATTTGCCCTAAATAAAACCAATAATATCCATGGATAATATCTCATACATACAACCACGAAGGGATACTCCAAATCAAAATCCTACATACATAAAGTAAACTAACAAAAGGGATACACAATCCCAACCAACATCAAAAGACCAACTAAGTACTGTTTTACTTATTACAATTTCCAACTAGGAGCATTACACAAAAGAAATCTTCCTCAGCCCGGCACTAGTGGAACTCAAGCTACCCCAAACCTGTAATCTGCAACCACAAGGTTACAGGAGAGTC
>JAUTBS010132230.1:0-12480 GCA_032361285.1 Aequorea victoria | reverse complement strand
TAGGCAAAATGGGTCTCAAAACCCATTGGGGGTGTCGACACCCTTCCTCCAAGGGGTCGACACCTTCACCTGGAACAAAATGTGCTCTATTTTGCATGCTCCAGGTTAAGGCCTCGTTTGGGGAGTTTAAATATTGATTTATTGGCTCCCAAATCTCCCAAACATCTCCATAAACCATACCCTACTATTCCCTTCTCAAACCATACCCTGAGGCTTCTCCCAAACGACACATTAATCCGATTTCTAAATAAGGAAAAACTGGTTTTCCTCCATTGAAGCACCCATTCAAGGTGCACAACATCAACAACATGTTCTAGAGTCACGGGGGTGGTCTAGGGTCAACCAACTAAGTTCTAAACTTAGTTTATGAACTCTAATGCATGGTTTTTAACCTTCAACGAGTTTAGAACAAGATTATTACCTCAACTCAAGTTCAAGAACTCCTCAATGGTGGTTAACCATCTTCTTCTTCTTCTTTCCTCTCTCTCTCTTCGAAAATCCTCCTTCACAGTGAACAAGTGATTGAAATAACCAACACAAAAATGCTAATGCCTAAACAAGTCATTCTGAAGGACATTCCACATAACGACATGACAAGAATGAAAATAATGACAGCCTCAAAGAGTGAGGTTAACTAGTGTCAATAGCCAAGCAATTATTGGAAATGTTATGCCACAACCTGACTCAAGTCACATAAGATCCATAATGGAGCAAATTGGCCAATATTTATTAACATTTGTTGAGAAATGATTCACTTCGTTTATGGATAAAATGGCAACTTACCAGCCTCTTATATTGAGGAACATAGAAAAAATTTGGGTTTAGAGAGGACTTCATCAAAATAATGTAAGAGAAAACTCTCAAATACCTCCACAGTCATTCTATGAACCTGTTAGGATGGAGAAAAGGGTTAGGTCATTTTCAGGGCCTACGGGACCTTTAGAAACCTCAATTCTACCATCATTCCTTCAGCACAGAGTGCAAGAAGGATGTCAAGTGAATGATAAACCATTATTGGAACCAACCACTCCATTCGAACCTATTAGTTGGCTTCAAAATAGAACAAGGTCGACTCATGCTCAGACTTTCATACTCAAGAGATTGGAGAATGTGGAGAGGCCACAAGTAGAGCCACAAAGGAGACCACAAAAGCCATTTCATATGAATCAACAAAGAGTTTCCATACCTAATGGCTCACCAACTCAACCAATGGGAGGAAAACCTATAGGTCATCAAGGGGTGCCTCAATGGGGCCATAAAACCTAGGAATGATACCAATGGCGCTTGTAGCACCTCCAATACGAGGACAACCTTTCCAACAACAAAATTAAGCATTTGTAGCTCCATAATCATTATCAGTTCCACCATTGATGCCTCGAGATCAAGCTATGGACTTGATAGATGAGGTGTATTGATCGATGTCATTTGTGTGATCAAATTTAAAATTTATAAAGTTTGATTAAACGATCTACACCATAGAATAATGCGTAAGATCGAGTATCGTTCCACAAAGACAAAAAGACTAAACTATCTATTTTCCTAATTAATTCTATTATTAATTCTAAAGCATGAATTGAAACTTAGAGAGCTGTTGATTAAGCTAAGAAAGCAATTGAAATTGAAATAAAATCGATTTAAAAGATATCTAGGGATGTACGAATTCATCCTAGCTTAGTAAACGCAAGTTCTGAATTAGTTTTAGATATTCTCAATTACATCATTCAAAACATCATTATGCCTACAAGCCCTAATGATGCATCAAGAAAACTCAAAAGGATGGTATACGACATAGGATATCTAGATTAGCACGCGTTATCCGTAATCGAGTCAAGGCACAACGCGTCTTTTTCAAGCATATTCTATCACAAAACACATTCAATGAAACAAAGAAACCATTTGTATAACGTATCATTATTCTAGTCACAGAGAAGGATAATGATTAAATGATATAAAAAAACGTTCAAACACCATTCTTGATCGCAAGAATCCAAAGACGTTATACAAGCAATGATTTAATAGAAAGTAAATAATCCAAAACTAAAATAAAAACTACATTACATAGGCCAGGGTTTCATCGAAATCCTAGATGAAGAACCTAGCCGCTCATCGTCGAGATGAACGATGAAGATCCGTATGAACGAGCCATGTAGATCATCTTCTTCAATCCCCCCCTTGAACCCTAGTCGTTTCGTGATCTTTTTTCTGGTATTTTCTAACCCTAGGAACTGAAAAATAGTTCCTTTTTATACTCCTTCCTTAAAAACTCGTGAAACATCAAAATTAAAAACTGTCCTCGCCGCAGAGTGTTCAGACGGATTGGGATTGCATCCGGACGAAATTTTCCTTTCAGCGCTCGAGCGCTTGAATCATGCCTTAATAGACCGCTCGAGCGGTTAAGAGTCGAGAAGAAATTGGCTCGCGTCCGGACAAAATTACCCAGAGACTAGGCTTCTTTTAAACCTTTGAATGTTCGGACGAAATTAGGTTGTGTTCGGACGTTTCTTCCCAGATTGTGCATAGTCCTCTATTTTACACTATTTTCTTGCTTTTAACCCACTTTTCAACTGTGACCTATTGTACCTGTCACTACGTAAAAACACACTAACACACACGTTATACTAACGACTCAAGGACATATGATGTACGTTGGACAGCTTAAAAGTGCTATTTTAAGCTCAGATCACACCCCCCCCAACTTATATTTTGTTAGTCCTCGAGCAAAACAAAATCAAAAATAAAAAAAAAGATAGAGAAAAAATAAGCCAAAAAATATTTTTGAAAACACGGTGATTGACCATTGAGTATCAATAATAAAGCTAAACATTTTTCATACGAGATTGCACATAATTCAAAATACTGCTAATTTGTACCAAAAATTTATAGTGATCAATACTCAGAGTGTGTGTGTTAACCTGGCTAACATGCATTTCAACTCAATCTCAAAATAAAAGAAAATGTCAAATATCTATTAGAATGGCGCTTCGACTCAAAACTCACTGGGTATGCTCTCGATAAATAATCACTCCAAAACAGGTGCATTTTAAAATTCTCTATATGTGTATGCAATAGAGATAATAAAAGAAAATCAAGTTATTCTGCATACTTATGACTCCAAGAATGCTATAATCAATGAATACACGTAGCCTCATGAAAGGAATGTTAAATGTAAAAAATGTAGATAACTGCTACACAAAACCATCCATTCATTATGCTCACAATCTAAACCATTTCATTAATTAGAATCAATTAGGGCTTTACATAGGTTGTAGCGTTAGGTAAGAAAAAGTGTATAAGGTGTAGGTCGGAAAAAACATGTCTTATAGAAAGAGGAACACGGGATTTCTTATGAAATAAACTCCTTCTCAACTCCACATGTTATTTTATTTTCTTTCTTTTAACCACAATCCTCATTTTGTCTCGCTATTTTTACTTTTTTCTTTGATCGCATGAGCATTTGCGTTCTCAACAATGATTATCAAAATACTATATATTCATCTTTTTTACTTTTTCACCAGTATTTTTTTTATTTTCCTTTCTTTTTCAACTACAATTTTTTTGTCCTTTTCTTTTTCCCGTAACTTGCGACATCAGACATTTTTTTTTTTGAAAATGGAGCTTAAAGAATAAAGGTTTAGCATGTAAAGGCTCAAACTGGTGGACTATGTATAATGTATATAGGAAGATACGAACAGTTCAAAACAAAGATGGCCTAAGATCATTTTTTAAAAACAATATAATTTTTCAAGTGTTCATAAACTCAGGATGGTATTAGCAGCGCAAATGATATATTCATGACATTCAACTAATATGAAACAATAATGAGACACGTCAACGAATTAAGTAAGATTTTAAAGAAATGGAAAGAGAGAGATGTGAGTGAGATTGAGAGAGAATGGGGGAATGAGAGTTAGAGAGAGAGAAAATATGAGAGTGATTGAGAGAGAATTCAAAGAGGGAAAACAACCTTTGTTCGAAATTTAAATCTGTCTGGACAAAAATGGGAGAGTCCAGACGGAATGAACCCGAGACTAAGCCCCTTTTTTATATTGCAATTCCGTCCAAACGAAAATGGGAGAATCTGGATGGTTTGAACCCGAGAGAAGGCATCTTTTTATTGCAATTCCGTCCGAACGAAAATGGGAGAGTCCGGACGGTTTGAACCCGTAGGCAAGGATGAAAATTATGTCCAGACATTGTGAATTTGCGTCTGGACATAGAACGACATAATTTTCGTCGAGGGATTCCGTATGGACGAAAATGGGAGAGTCCGGATGGTTTAAGGCAAAAAGCAATGGAAATTTTTTTTCGACAATATTTTTTCTATCTCTTTTTTTAGTTGTTTTCTTTGGTATTTTAACTTAACAACAAGAAGAAAACTTGGGTTTCCTCCCAAGTAGAGATAAGTTTTCCATCTTCTGCCAAACGTCCGTAAAGTTCAAAGAACTGGTAAATCGGATCTGTCAAATCGACGAACTCGATCACCTCCTCCTCACTAATGCCGTCTACGTATGGCTTGAGTCTTTGGCCATTGACTCTGAATGATTTTCCCATCTTTAGAGTTTGAATTGTTATTGCTCTGTAGGGAGTAATTTCTATAACAATGAAAAGTCCCTCCCAACGGGAGCAGAGCTTACCGGGGAAGAGACGCAACTTAGAATTAAACAACCAAACTCGTTGATTGAGCTCAAAGGACTTGTGTGATATTGTTTATCATGAAAAGCTTTAGTCCGAGCTTTGTAAATCAACGAGCTCTCGTAAGTATCATTGCGCATCTCCTCCAACTCATTGAGTTGGAGTCTCCGGTGAAACCCGGCTGCAACCATATCAAAGTTAAACTTTTGAATGACTCAAAAAGCTTTGTGTTCTAGCTCAACCGGTAGATGTCATGCTCTTCCGAACACCAAACGGTACGGGGACATGCCACTAGGGGTCTTGTAGGCTGTACGGTGTGCCCTCAAAGCATCATTCAATCTAAGTGGCCAATCCTTCCGATCAGGTCGGACCACCTTTTCTAGGATGCTTTTCATATCCCTATTAGACACTTTGACTTGTTCACTAGTCTGCAGATGATAAGAAGTGGCTACCTTATGCTTGATGGAGTACTTGCACACTAAAGTGTCGAAGTATCTGTTACAAAAATGGGTTCCTTCGTCACTGATGATAGCACGTGGGAAGCCGAACTGACTAAAAATATTTATTTAAAGGAATTTGACCACCACTTGGTGGTCATTAGTCTTGGTGGCTGCGGCCTCCACCCATTTGGAGACGTAGTCAACCGCCACAAGGATATACATATAATCGAATGAAGGCGGGAAATGACCTATGAAATCAATGCCCCACACATCAAAAATCTCGATAATCAGAATGGCTGTCAAGGGCATCATGTCACGGTGTGACACATTCCATGTCTATTGACACTGCAGACAGGTTTTATAAAAGTTATGCGCATCTTTAAAAAGTGTCGACCAATAGAAGCCACTTTGCAAGACTTTAGCGGCCGTTTTCTTACCACTGAAGTGGCCATCGCAGTCTAGCATGTGACAAAAAGTCAGAATGCGCTGGTGTTCACTCTCGGGAACACATCGCAGTATAATCTTATCAGAACAATATTTGAAAAGTTCTGGGTTCTCCCAAAAGTAGAATCGCACTTGCAAAAAGAATCGATCCCAATCTTGCTTAGACCATTGAGACGAGATCTTTCCCACCGTAAGATAATTCACAATATTTGCAAACCATGAGGAGTGGACTTGTGTGACCGCTAAAAGATGCTCGTTTGAAAATGAGTCCATTAAGAACGATGGATCACACGAAGTTTCCACAAGGATACGGGACAGGTGGTCTGCCACAAAATTTTTAGATCCTGGTTTGTCTCGAATCTCGAGATCAAACTCTTATAATAGAAGGATCCACCTAATCAACCGAGATTTTGTGTCCTTCTTGGCAAGTAAATATCGCAAAGCGGCATGATCGAAAAATACAATAACCTTTGATCCTAGTAGATAAGACCGAAACTTGTCCAATGCAAATACAACCACTAGTAATTCCTTCTTAGTAGTGGTGTAATTTAACTGAGCATCGGAGAAGGTTTTACTTGTGTAGTATATTGCATGAGGGACCCTATTCACCCGTTGTCCCAAAATTGCACAGATAGCATAATCGAATGCGTCACACGTAATCTCGAAAGGAAGGGACCAATCGGGTGATTGCATAATTGGGACAGACGATAACGCATCACGGAGCTTTGTAAAAGCTTCCATGCAGGACTTTGTAAATATGAAAGGTGCGTCTTTGGCTAGAAGATCGCACAACAGTTTGAAAATCTTACTAAAGTCCTTTATGAATCGCCGGTAAAAACCTGTGTGCCCCAAAAATGACCAAATTTGTTTTATAGTAAAGGGGGTGAAAGTTTTAAAATAATGTCAACTTTCGCCCTGTCCACCTCAATCCCCCTCTTAGACACAATGTGACCGATGACAATTCCCTCTTAAACCATAAAATGACTATTTTCCCAACTCAAAATGAGATTTATCTCCCGACAACGTTGAAGCACTTTCACCAAATTTTGGAGATAAACTTCAAATGTCATCCCAAAGATCGAGAAGTCATCCATAAAGACTTTGAGAAATTTCTCCACCATAACTGAGAAAATAAACATCATACACCGTTGAAAAGTTTTTGGTGCATTACACAACCCAAACGGCATACGCCGGTAGGCAAAAGTGCCAAAGGGACATGTGAAGGTGGTTTTCTCTTGGTCATCCGGGTGGACAGGCACTTGATTATATCCTGAATAGCCATCCAGAAAACAATAATAGTCTTGGCCCGCCAACTATTCTACGATTTGGTCAATGAAAGGTAATGGGAAGTGATCTTTTCGAGTCATGAAATTCAATTTTCTGTAGTCAATGCACACTCACCAACTAGTTGTTGTGCGTATGGGGACTAACTCATCCTAGTCATTCTTCACGACAGTGATGCCTGACTTTTTTGGCACCACTTGGGTTGGACTAACCCATTTTCTATCCGAGATGGGGTAAATGATACCCACATCTAGCAACTTAACCACCTCCTTCATTAGCACCTCTTTCATGTTCGGATTAAGCCTTCTTTTTATTTCATGAGAAGGCTTAAAATTTTCTTTGTAATGAATGCGATGGTTGCAAATAGAGGGGGCAATGCCTTTAAGGTCAGTCACCGACCATCCTATGGCACTCTTATGCTCTTTAAGGACCGTAACTAACTGACTTTCATGATCATACGACAAGTTAGAAGCTATGATAATCGGGAGAGTGTTATGGGGTTCAAGAAAAACGTACTTGAGTGATACCGGTAAAGGCTTCAACTTAAGTTTCGGGGGAACCTCCAAAGATGGGGGTGTTGGCGCACTTGCCAATGGAGGTAATTGCTCCACTCTGGCTTTTCAAGGAGACCAGTCTGTAAGAGGTGAAGAATTTAACAAAGAGTTTACCTCCTCTACTGACTGGTCTATATCAAAATCTTCAAAGCCAAAGTGGGCAAGACAGGCTTCTAAAGGGTCATTGGCTAGAATGTACGAGGATGCCTTCTCAACCAACTCGTCAATTAGATTAATTGCAAAGCAATCATCTTCATTCTTTGGGGGTTGTTAAGAGGCACTGAAAATATTCAGCCTCACCTTCTTGTTGCCAAAAGAGACATCCATTCTATAATTTATGTAAGCATTAGCCGTGGCCAAGAAAGGTCAGCCAAGAATAAAGGGAGTTTGTCTCTTTACACTTTGCACCGGTTCCATGTCAAGGACTATGAAGTCCGCAGGGAAGAAAAATTTGTTAACCTTGACAAGGAAATCCTTTATAACTCCACGGGGCACCTTAACTGATCTGTCATCTAACTGCAAGGTGACCGTGGTAGGCTTTAGTTCCCCTAGCCCAAACTTCTCGTAGATCGAATAAGAAAACAAGTTTACACTCGCTCAAAGATCGAGAAGTGCCCCGTCTATGGAATGATTTCCTATAATGCAAGGAATATTAGGAGTCCCGGGATCTTTCATTTTGGGTGGCGTCGGACATTAGAGGATTGAGCTCACTTGTTCAGTGAGTAGAATCTTCTTCGTCACATGATTTCGGGACTTGCACTTTTGAGTGCACAAGTCCTTTAGGAATTTAGCATACGAAGGCACTTGTTTGATGACATCGAGGAGGGGGAGGTTAATTTTCACTTATTTAAACAAGTCGAGCATTTCCTCCATTGATGCTCATTTCTTTGAAAAAGGAGACGGAGCATCAAGACAAGTCGGAAATGGGGCCTTTGGTATATACGATTGAGGCCCTTTCGATCCAGATGGACCATGCGATTCGGGAGGGGTGACCTCCTTAGCTTTTGACGCGTTGTTAACCCCAAAATCGTTGGGGTTGCCGAGAATCTCTTTATCTTTCCTAGAAACTGAGTCAGATCGACTCTTGATCTCTCGCCCACTCCTAAGTGTTACTACCGCCTTCGCTTGCTCGTGAAAGGTATCACTTGCTTGTGAGCCATCTACCCCATATTATCCCTTAGGATTGTTAACCAGTTGACTTGGTAGTTTACCCTCCTCTCGTCTGTTTAAGGCATTAGCTATTTGACCCATTTGGGTTTTTAGCTTCGCTATGAATTGTGAGTGAGAGTACAACAATTGAGTGTTAGCCTCAAGCCCTCGAGGAGCTTGCAACAACTTATCCTCAAAAGTCATGTTTCGCGGCAGAGGGGGAGGATTATGATTTTGGTACGGTTGTTGTGCTACCGGTCTATACGATGTGGGATTAGATGAGTTAGATTGGAATGGTTCAGATGATGGAGTGAAGTTGTTGTTTGAAGTTTGAGGTTTTCAGGAGAAATTGGTGTGGTTTCTCCATCCTGGGTTATAAGTATTGGAATATGGATTATTCCCCGGTCTAGAGAAACTTTGAGCTGTGTTAACCTGTTCCTGAACAAACTCAGGAAACTGTTGGGCCATGTGGCAGTCACTCACAAAGTGAGCCGGGCTCGAACACAAGGCATAAACCTCTTGAAGATTGGGAGGTTAAGAGGAGTTTGATTGAGAGTTTTGCTCGACAGATAGAAGTGTATCTAATTTATGGGTTAGGGCATCGTCTTTAAGAGAAAGATCATTGGAATGACCAATCTCATACATCCCACCTTGTTTAGGTGCATTGGTCGGTATATTCCTCTCACCTCGCGAAGCTGAGGCATGATGCTGAGAATTCTCACTCAAATTTTCAAACAACGCCCATGCGTCATCCTCACTTTTCATCATGAAAGTCTCCCCACACGAGGCATCAATCATGTGACGGTGTTGAGATGATAGACCGTCATAAAAACACTGCACAAGTTGCCATTTAGGCAAAGCGTGATGGAGACACTTTCTAACGAGTTCTTTAAGTTTTTTCCCATGATTCATGAAATTGTTCGCCATCAGCCTGTGAAAAACTATTGATGGATCGGCAAACCTGATTAGTTTTTCCTATGGGAAAGTACTTTTTCTAGAATTATTGTTGCAGTTGAGCCCAAGTTGTAATTGCAATTCCCGTCAAAGAATTGAGCCAATGTTTGGCTTTATCCTTGAGGAAAAAGGGAAATAAACGCAATCTCAGGGCATTATCCGTGAAGTGTTGGATTTTTACAGTCGAACACACTTCTAGAAATTCGTTTAAGTGTCTGTAGGGGTCATCGTTATTAAGTTCATAAAATGAGAGAAGCATTTGTATGGTATTGGACTTAATCTTGTAGTGTGCGGCTGCAACATCTGGCAGCCTAATGTAAGTCGGGAAAGTGTAGGCTGATGGAGTAAAGTACTCTCTCAGTTGCCTAGCTTGTGGTTCTTATGGATCCATGTCTTGGATGTGACTCGAATGATCAAGTCTAAGACGATGGGAGAGTGCGCAGTTGGTCCTAAGGGTCTGCTCAATTTCTAAGTCAATTGGTATTAATTCTAGATAACAGGACCTTCGTCCATGCATGCACAACACAACACCCAAAATGCAGATCTACTAACACCCTAGTACAAGAATATTATCATGATTATGAATGAAATAGCTCACAGTGCTTTGTAGGGAAATGTACGTCCCGCTTTGTGCTGCAAACTCGTATGCTCAACGGTGATTAATATCCTGCGCAAGCACTTGAAAACAAAAACAAAAGAAAAAATTTAGAATGCAAACAAAATGAATCCAACTAAGAATTAAGAAGAAAATTAATCATAAAAACAAATAGTCGTGCTTATTGTCCCCGGCAGCGGCGCCAAAATTTGATCGCTTTGCGTCCGGACAAAAATAGTGCATGTCCGGATGTTTTTAGGCAGTGGCCCCTCGAAGGTTTTGCATCCGGACTCAAAAAGTGCATGTCTGGACGTTTAACGGCAGTGACTCCTCGAAGGTTTTGCGTCCGGACGCAAATGGTGCATGTCCGAACGTTTAACGGCAGTGAGGGATGGTCTTGCCATTTTTTTACAAATTTTTCTATCTCTTTTTCATTTTTTTTGCTTTTTTTTTGGTGTTTTGCCTTAACATAAAGAATGAAAATTGGGTTTTCTCCCAAGTAGAGCTAAGTTTTCCATTTTTAGTCAGACGTCCGTAAAGTTCAATGAATCGGGTTAATCGGATTCGTCAAGTCGACAAACTCGATCACCTCCTTGTCGCTAATGCCGTCTACATACGGCTTGAGTCTATGGCCATTGACTTTAAATGTTTTCCCCGTCTTTGGATTCCTTATCATAATCGCAGCATAGGGGAAAATCTCAGTAACTATGAAAGGCCCCTCCCAACGGGAGCGGAACTTACCGGGAAAGAGACGCAACTTCGAATTGAACAACCAAACTCGTTGATTGAGCTCAAAGTACTTGCATGATATATGTTTATCATGAAAATCTTTAGTCCGAGCTTTATAAATTAACGAGCTTTCGTAAGCATCGTTGCGCATCTCTTTCAACTCATTGAGTTAGAGTCTCCGGTGATACCCGACAATAACCATATCAAAGTTAAACTTTTGAATGGCCCAAAGAGCTTTGTGTTCTAGCTCAACCAGTAGGTGACATGCCCATTCGAACACCAAACAGTACAGGGACATGCTAATAGGGGTTTTGTAGGCTGTACGGTAAGCCCACAAAGCATCATTTAATCTACATGACCAATCCTTCCTATCAGGTCAGACCGTCTTTTCTAGGATACTTTTGATCTCCCTATTAGATACTTTGACTTGTCCACTAGTTTGAGGATGATAAGGAGTGGCTACCATATGCGTGATAGAATACTTGCGGACCAACGTGTCGAAGTGTCTATTACAAAAATGAGTCCATTCGTCACTAATGATAGCCTGTGGGAAGCTAAACCAACTAAAAATGATTGCTTGAAGGAACTTGACCACCACTTGGTGGTCATTAGTCTTGGTGGCTACGGCTTCCACCCATTTGGAGACGTAGTCAACTGCCACGAGGATATACATATACCCAAATGAAGGCGGGAAAGGACCCACGAAATCGACACCCTACACGTCAAAAATCTCAATAATCAAAATGGGTGCCAGGGGTATCATGTCACAGCGTGACACATTCCCTGTCTGCTGACACCGCAGACAGGCTTTGCAAAAGTTATGCGCATCTTTAAAGAGCGTCGGCCAATAGAAGCCACTTTGCAAGACTTTAGCGGCTGTTTTCTTACCACTGAAGTGGCCACCGCAGTCTAGCGTGTGACAAATTGTTAAAATACGCTGGTGTTCACTCTCGGGAACACATCACCTTATGATCTGATCAGAACAATATTTAAAGAGTTTCGAGTTCTCCTAAAAGTAGAATCGCACTTGCGAAAACAATCGATCCCAGTCTTGTTTAGACCAATAAGACGGGATCTTTCCTACTGCAAGGTAATTCACAATATTTGCAAACTATGGGGGGTGGACTTGTGTGACCGCTAAGAGTTGCTTGTCTGGAAATGAGTATTTTAAGAATGATGGATCACACGAAGTCTCCATAAGGATACGGGATAGGTGGTTCGCCACAGAATTTTTAGATCTCGGTTTGTCTCGAATCTCGAGATCAAACTCCTGTAAAAGAAGGATCGACCTAATCAACCGAGGTTTTGTGTCCTTCTTAGCACGTAAATGTTGCGAAGCGGCATGATCGGAGAACACAATAACCTTCGATCCTAACAGATAGGACCGGAACTTGTTTAATGCAAATACCACCGCTAGTAATTCCTTCTCAGTAGTTGTGTAATTTAACTGAGCGTGAGAGAAGGTTTTACTCGCGTAGTATATTGCATGAGGGACCTTATTCACCTGTTGTCCCAAGACCGCACTGACAGCATAGTCGGATGCGTCACATATAATCTCGAAGGGAATGGACCAATCGGGTGATTGCATAATTGGGGCCGATGACAACGCATCACGGAGCTTTGTAAAAGCTTCCATGCAGGACTTTGTAAAAATAAATGGTGCGTCTTTGGCTAGAAGATCACACAACGGTTTAGAAAT